>APFE030923005.1:24660-54639 GCA_000404065.3 Pinus taeda | reverse complement strand
ATGATATTGATATATAACCAATCTTTGTTACTTCACAAATCTAAGAAGAAGATGAGATTTTGAATTTAATGGAAAATAATGAGTCTTCCTCATATTCTGAATCTAATCAAAGTTTTAAAGAACAACGCAATAGTGAATATTTATCATCTCGTCGATTATCTTTATATTCTATGGAAAAATTTGACAACCCTTCAATAGAAATCTTTCCAAAAAAAACTTTGAATATCAATACTAATATGGAAGAATTTCAAAAGAAACTTTTAATAAAGATGTTACAAGAACATTCCTCCGCTTGTGCGTGAGAATATATTGACATGAAAGGAATTAATCATAATACTTGTATACATCATATTTACATTGAATAAAATGCTAAACCAATCTGACAACCTCAGAGAACAATGAATCCAAATTTGAGAGAAATTGTTGAAGAGGAATTACAAAAATTGTTAAATGTGAAGTTCATTTATCCAACATAAGATAGTCAATGAGTTTCTTCCTTGGTAATTTTTCCTAAAATGAATGGAAATGGGGAGTATGCATTGATTATAGGGAATTGAATAAAGTTACCTTAAAATATCACTTTCCACTTCCTTTCATATATCAAGTTTTAGACACATTGACATGAAAGAAATATTTCTCATTTCTAGAGGGTTTTAGTGGATATAAACAAATCCAAGTAGCTCCAGAAGATCAATATGAAACCACTTTTACATGTCCATGGGGAACCTATTCTTACCAAGTACTTCCATTTGGCTTGCATAATGCACCTTTAACATTCCAAAGGGTAGTTTTAGGAAAAAAAATTCTGATATAATTCATGATTGTGTGGAAGTTTACATGGATGATTTTACGGTTTATGGAAATTCATTTGAAGAATCTCTTATGAAATTGGAGAAAGTTCTCATTAGATGTAAGGAAGAAAATCTCTCATTAAGCCATGAAAAATGTTTTATGATGTTTACTGAGGGGATTGTTTTAGGACACCATATTTTAGGAAATGGAATTAGAGTGGACAGATTCAAAGTAGAAGTTATTTCTAAATTGTCGATTCCTTTTCTTGGTTTTGCTAGTTACTATAGAAGATTCATAGAAAACTTTACAAAAATTGCATCTCCACTTTTCAAATTGCTCACAAAATACTGAGAATTCAATTGGAGTTCTAATTGCCAAAAAGAGTTTGCAACATTGAAGGAAAATTTATGAAGAACCTATTCTAAGAGGGCCAAATTGGAAATTACCTTTTCATATTTCAATAGATGCTTCAAATACAACATTTAGAGTTGTACTAGGAAAAAATGATTTAACTCCTTATGTCATTTATTATATCAGTAAAAATTTGACTCCTCCATAGTTAAACTATATTATAACAGAAAAGGATTTTTTGGTTGCTGTCCATACCATCAAAAAATTCATACATTACATCACTGGATATGAAACCTGTGTACATACTGATCATTCTGTAATTAGGTACTTAATGAATAAATCAATTACTAATGGCAAAATTACCAGATGGATATTGTTGTTACAAGAATTCAATATTACTATTTTGGATTGACCTCGAAAACAAAATATAGTTGTTGACTTTCTATCTAGGATTCAAAATGATAATAATGATGTACATGTAGAAGATACTTTCCTGATGAATATTTATTTGCACTATTTATTAAATCTCCATGGTTTTCAGATATTGCTAACTATTTAGCTACAGGGAAGTTGCCATCATATTTGTCTCCTCGAGAAAAAAGGAAGGTAATTCAAATTAGTGCATCTTATTCATGGATAAATGAAAAATTGTACAAAATAGGGCCAAATTTGATTATTCGAAGATGTGTCATAGAGGATGAAGCACCAAAAATACTAAAATCTTGTCATGATGAGCCCTGTGGAGGAAACTTCACTAACAAAAGAATTTCTTACAAATTGCTTCTCTTAGGATACTATTGGCCTTCTCTTTTCAAGGATGCCAGAGAATATGTATAGAGACGTAATATTTGTTAGAGAATGGGGAAACCTATTCCTTCAGATGAAATTCCTCTGCAACCTCAAGTACTTATTGAACCTTTTGAGAAATGGGCTCTATATTTTGTTGGTCCAATTAATCCACCATCGAGACAAAAAAGGTACATTATTTTTCACACTGATTATGTTACAAAATCGGTAGAAGCTAAAGCGCTTTATTTTGCAATTGAAAATGTTATAGTTTCATTTCTTTTTGAGGATATCTTTAATCATTTTTGTGTCCCAAGGAAAATTGTGACAGATAAAGGTACCCAATTCACATCCAAATTGGTACAAAAGATAATGGAGGAATATAAAACAAAACATCGAAAGTACACTCCATATCATCCACAAGAAAATGGATAATTGGAGTCCACTAATAAATTTTTTGAAGTAATTCTGACCAAAAATGTGCATTTGCATAAAAGAGACTGGGCATAAAATCTTCCAGAGGATTTATGGGCATACCGTATCACATGGAGAAACACTACATGACATACTCCATATGAACTTGTTTATGGGAAGAAAGTCTTATTTCCTATTGAGTTCTAGATAAATACCTTCAAGACATCAGTTAAACTAGGTCTTGATCTATCTAAAGAACAGAAAAAAACAATGGAGTAGCTGAAGAACTAGATGAGATAAGACAAGATGCTATTCAAAGAACCATCATATTCAAAAATAAAGATCCAAGTGGCATGACAAGTACATAAAACAAAGAAAATTTCAAATAGGAGATTGGGCATTACTTTTTCACTCAAAGTTTAAATATTTTCAAGGAAAATTTCAAACTCATTGGCTTGGGCCTTATGAGATTGAAACCATCTTTGATAATGGTGCAGTTAGGATCAAAACCATTGATGAAGAAAGAGTGACATTCCCTGTAAATGGTCATTGATTGAGAATCTACCATAAGCCATTGAGAAAAGAAGAATTTGTTAAAAGCTTACAAGACAATGTTGATTTGAAGATGATTAGGAAGGGTTTTCCTTCCTCTCCAACTTGATTTGTAAATATTTTCGTTTTCCTTAACAAAATAATAATAAAATAAATAAATAAATAAAATTGTATAAACATGAAAACCAACTCTGTTGGCATGTTTATACAAAAAATTTAGGCTGAAAACCAAGCAATTTTGGCACCTTAATTTTTCTTTTTCAATCCTATTCTAATTCTCATTTTCTTTTTATCCCTCTTTTTATTTTTAGAATAAGTAGCTACAAAAGTGATGAGAATCTACAATGTTGACAGAATTCTGCAGTAGATATTTATAGGAACAATCAACTGGGACAATTGAAGACTTCAGCAGAAGAGGAAGATCAAACCTACAATTGTAGGTACCTGAAGACAATTTAAGCAGAACAATCAAGTGTTAGAATAAAAAATTCAAAGGTATGCAAATATCAGACTTAGCAATAAAGGTAAAACATTAGATTATGAATGACATAGATGTTATAACGCCATTTAAAATAATGATTTCTATTCTGAATTTGTACCGATTTGTAAACATTATATCACATTAATGAAATCAGCCATGAAAGAGCCCAATTACCATTCTTCATTACATGAACACTCCATTTTAACCCCACATAGTCATGACCATTTAATTCCCTTTCCTCTCAACCCTATTCTTCAAATAGTTGTTGTACTCTCTTCCATCTCATTCTCTCATATTCACCCTCAAAAATAATATCATTCTGAAACCTTGTCGAGGAAGCAACTATGGAGCAAAACGTTTTCCAACATGGGGGTTATCATCTGAACAAAGCCGAATGGGAGAAAGTTTATGCAAGGGTATCCACAGGTCAGGCAACTCCTCCATCAAGCACTAGCTAAATTTCATAGAAAAGTTTGATGGCCATGATTGAGAGGTGACTAAATCCTTTGCTCGAGCTTTTGATGGAACAGAGGCAGAAATCAAAGACATTAAAATTGTGGTGACAAAGTCCTTCTTAGCTAAAGTAACCTAACTACCAAGAATTGGTAAAATATGGTTCAAAAACAGGGGCATCGAAGGAAACAAATGGAAGGTATTCTTAAATAACCCAGGTATGGATACAACTGTTTTCAAAACGGGTATTCCAGGAACAAATTTGAAAAATAAATGTAGAAAATTTCTATTAGTAATCTAGAAGTTAATCACCTGTGAGGGAGGGTTTGGTAGTATGTTCTTTTATCATGTTAGATTAATGATGGATTTTTTGGAGGGAAATGAAATTAATCTACCTTATTTTCTACTTAATAGTCTAAAGAATATTTCTCTCAACACTAAATGAAAATTCAATTCATTGAAAACACTTTATATCATCATGGCCTTGTGGAAATGCTTATTGAAACCCATCTTGAGAGCATAGGAGATAATTGAGATAGTTTCCTAATAATATATTATTTCAAGGAGTTAGAGAAGGAAGAGACTAGTGACAGTAAGATAAAAAGAAGCAAAAGGAAATTGCCAAAAAATCTTGTTTAAAATATCATTTGTAACCCTACTGATAATTCACCTCTCTAACCAAAAAAATCTCAGAAGATGAAATTACCCTAGTGAATATTTTAGAAAACATAAAGAACACAATGTTAGAAGAAATAAAGCCACTAGAAAGAAGAATCTTTCATCCACTGTAAGAAGAAGTTCCAGACTTGATAAAACAACGAAGGATTCAACTCAATATTTTATGGAGGTTGTTAATTTGGAAGAAGAAGAGGAGATGAAGGTTCCATCACCCATTATTCTTACACCAATCCATAGTCCAACAAGAAGAACACCATATATTGATGTAGTTCAGCAAGAAATATATGACTACATTGAGTCTCTCGAGAGAAAAGTTGCAGAAAAGGCATCTTCTTCCACAATCCATGACAAAGAAATTCAATATAATAGTCCACAAGAACCTCCAATTGTGAAAAATATGAGATAAGGAGTATTTGAGTTGGAGACACTTAATAGACATCTAAATAAAGAACATGAGATATTAAAGGTGAAAAATGAAATTCAAAAAACAAAAAAATGATAACATTATGTTGCATCTAGGTTTATGCTATGAAAATAACAAGAAATTAAAGGAAAGAAATAAATTTCTCAAAAGAAAGGTCATGAGTTTAAAATGTAGGATTTTGATGAAGAAGCCCAGAATGAAAGTTGCAAGAAACAAAGTAAAAAGAACAAACTTGGATGTTCTGGCCCAAGTTTCTGAGAGAGTGTAGTGGCAGAAAAAAATGTTAGTTTTGAATTTTTGCATGAGGACATGCAACGACCTCTGTGTGGGGGAATGTTGAACATCATAGTTGTTTCCTTTTTGACACCTTTTTCACTTATTTCACCTGATTTTGACCACCATAATCACTCCACGGGCATTAGATAACAAGAATAATCGCATGGTATGTATATATATGTCTCGTATTTCATAAATTCATAATGTTCATTATTGTTAATCTAATATTTGTTTTAGCAACCAAAACAGGGTGATTCTACAGCTAATATCTAATTCTGTAGCTAAGCTCATGGTTTGGTAGGTTTTGGAGCACTAGCTAGAGTGAGAAATATACAAGAATATGGATAAAGATGTGTTCAAGGATTTCCTCCTATCTACATGAACCAGATCAGCAGAAGGAGCTTCCATTCACAAAGGAAAAGGGAAAGTCAAATCTATTAGTTAAATTAGGCGAGTGAGAAACGATATGCGTGCCTCACGATTTTCTTTGTCAAATAGAAAATCGTGAGTAGATCTTGTGATAATGTTTCTTATGTTTAGTATTAGTATTTTGTCATCAAAGTTTAAGCTTTGAACACTTACGATACGGGCTTTATAAAAGACTCCATAGCAGATCAAAAGAGGTGGTAATTTTTATAAGCTTACAATGAATTACGAGACTTTGTTTTTAATCTGTAAGAAGACCTTTTATTTCAAATGTGTGGCTGAGTGTTAATTTTGATTCGAAACCATCCGCTTGTGGAGGCCCCCCTCAAGCAGTCACATTTTTCAATTTATTTGTTATTTTCTTCATTATAATTTTCGCTTAACTCAATTCATTAGTTGTTTTTGATTAAGTAGATGCATTTGTTAAAATGAATTCTTTATACTGATCTTAGATTTTGTAACAGGATTTGAATGATAAATTCAGCATATGGATTAAATCTAGTAGCAGTGAAATTGATAAGATTTTGCATTTAGAATAGGATTCAGTTTTATAAAACAAAGGATTTATTTACAGTTTGTATTCATAGTTGATTTATAAATTCAAGTGAGTGTAATTCTCTTCAAGCAAGGTTTTGATTTTTTCATGCAAAGAGTGTGTTGTATTGATTCGAGTTTCTTACAAGATAGAGTGATAGATATGCAACAGAATTTGAAGAGTTTCATGAATTGGGTCTTATTATTTTTTTGTAAGTGTGAGATTGATTGTCTATATTAAGAGTTTGATTGTTTTCATTTTGAGTTTTATTTCGTAGACATCATTTTCATAATAATGTGCTCACATTTCATAGGATTAATCTCAATAATGAATCAAATCATATGCATTTCAATTTCAATAATTAAAGGATTCTAGCACATATAGTGCACTAGCCTTCCACAACCTACAAACTTGACACCACAACAATTGGAAAAAGAAGAAGAGAAAAAGGGCTTTGCTATAGTTGTGATAGAAAATACACTAAGGGTCATAAGTGTGTTGAGAAGAAATTATTTCACATAGAGTGTGAAGAGGAGGAAGGAAAGGAACGATAAAATAAAAAAAGAAGAGGATATACACCAGGAACCAACCCTAGAGAAAGAAGAAATGAATCTGACCATATCTTGTAATGCATTGGCAGGAATTACCACTCCTCAAACTCTCAATATAGAAGGACATAGCAAGAAGAAAAGGTAATAGTGTTGATTGATTTGGGTAGTAACCATAATTTTATTCATTGTAAGATAGCCAGGGAATTGAATTTCTTCCTATACCCAACACTAGAGTGTCAAGTGATGTTTGCAAATGGAGGAACTACAAATTTCTCTCGAAAGTGCCATAATATCAAGCTAATCATGGGGGAATATGTATTGAATAGTCCAATTCTATCCATTCTAATGGGTGGTGCTAATGTTTTACTATGAGTACAATGGTTACAATCTTTGGGTAGGATAGCTTTTAATTTTCAAGAAATTTTCTTGAAATTTTTTGGGTAGGAAAGGAAGTTGAATTAAGGGGTATCACAAGGAAACCAAGAGAAATAATTAGCTATAATGGCATGAAAAAACTTCTAAATAAATAAAAATAGGGCATAATTGCACAATTATGCTTAGAAGAGGTTCAAACATTGAAATCATCTATTTATCCAAATCAACAAAAAATCTTGGACAATCATTCCAAGGTATTTGAGACTCCCAAAGGCCTCCCACCTATTCATGATCATGATCATGCTATTCATTAGATTCCAGGAAATGTTCCTCCAAACATCAGGCCTTATAGATATCCTTATGCCCAAAAGAGTGAAATTAAACATATGGCTATAGAAATGTTAGAGGCCGGTATAATTCAACCTAGTCAAAGTTCTTTTTTAGCTCCAGTAGTTTTGGTACAAAAGAAGGATGGATCATGACGCATGTGTCCAGATTATAGGGAGATCAACAAGCTCACTATTAAAGATAAATTTCCCATTTGTGTCATTGATGAATTATTGTATGAATTACATGGAGAAATTTACTTCACCAAGTTGGATCTTCATTCAGGATATCATCAAATTAGAATGAAAACTGAAGACACTTTGAAAACAACATTTATAACTCATGAGAGTCATTGTGATTTTTTGGTCATGCCTTTTGGCCTTACCAATGCACCTTCTACATTTCAAGGTTTGATGAATTCCATTTTCAAACCCTTCCTTAGACAATTTACATTAGTATTTTTTGAGGATAAAATAATCTACAACAAGCCTTGAAAGGATCATTTTTAACATGTTCAGAGGGTGCTCAAACTATTGGAGGAGAAATAATTATATGGAAAAACCTCCAAATGTTTCTTTGGAGTGCAGGAGGTGGAATATCTAGGTCATATTGTATCTCACGAGGGTGTTAAGGTAGATCATAACAAAATTAAATCCATTAAGGAATGGAAAATCCCCACAACGATAAAGCATCTATGAGGATTTCTCATGTTTATAGGGTATTATTGCAAGTTTGTTAAGAAATATAGGAGAATAGAAGGAGCTATAACAACATTATTGAACAAAGATGCATTTTATTGGGCTCCATAAGAAACTAAGGCATTTGAACATCTTAAATAGGAAATGTGTTGTTTTAATGCAAGAAGGAAGACTCGTTGCATTTGAAAGTCATCCAATCAAAAGAAAGTATTTACACAAACCTATTTATGAGAAGGAAATGTTGGAAATAATACATGCACTAACTAAATGGTGAACTTACCTAATGGGGAGACACTTCAAGGTTAAAAAAAAAGCATGAAAGTCTTAAATACTTTTTTAAACAAATATTATCTTCAAAATATCAACAAAAATGGGTCTCAAAATGTTGTTGCAGATGCACTCTCAAGAAAGGATGAGGATGTGGAAGAATTTCTTTGTTCCAATTCTATTATAAAACCCTATTAGATAACCAAATCAAGGGATATATGGAATAATGACAAAAAAGTGTGAACCCTCATTCAAAATTTGCAGCACGATCCCAATACAACTGGTAAATTTAACTGGAAAAATGATTCATTATGGTACAAAGATCGCTTATATATTTGTAAGAATTCCAAACTAAAACAAAATATTCTTTTGTAATTGCATACCTCTCTCGTAGGAGGGCACTCAATATTTTTAAAAAATTACCACAGGGTCAAGAAGGAATTTTTTTGGGATGGCCTTAAATATGATATTCATAAGTTTGTGGCAGAATGTTTAGTTTGCCAAAAAAATAAAGTTGAGACAATTAAGACCCCGAGTTGGTTACAACCTTTATCTATTTCAAGTCAATGTTGGGAAGAGGTTTCAATGGATTTTTTCATAGGTTTACCCAAGTTTGAAGGAAAGAGTTTCAGTTAGAAATAATGAAGAAATGGTTATGTGGTTGTAACGTTACCTCTTACTTTAGGAGTTGTTCCTATAATTTAGGAGGTTGGTTTCAACTACCTATTTTTCAGTCATGTATTTAATATGTAATATTCATTCATTGTAATGTATTGAGTGAACGAGAGAGAGAGAGAGAGTCTCCTCCTTGTATGAGTGCAGTCTCCAGGTGATGTACACACCTGTGAGCTGCAACTCCTTCTGATTAATTCAAGTTTCATTATTTTTATCTTGGTATCAGAGCTTAGGGTAGAGGTAGCCTTAACTTTTGTTTTTGTTTTTTCTGGGATGTATCATTAGTTGCACATCTGTATATGTAGAGATAGCTGTGTGATCAGGTGGACCTGCAGTAACACCTGAAGCGAAAAGGCGTCAGATGACTGATCATCTCTAAGCCGAAGGAAGGGTTGGAGTGAAAACTCGGAGCATAATTTTTTTTAGAAGGTGCGCCGCGATTGGCGCGGATTGTTCAAGAAAAGTCGCACTATTGGCGTGGGAGTTGAGCTAGAAGTCGCGCTAGCGAAAAGAGAGACCAAATTGGCATGGATCCGTGGTCGATAAGCGCGCCAATTTTCTTGCACATCGCGAATTTTAATTTTCCAGGATTAGCATGGATTCGGCGTCGATTGGAGCGCCACCCCTTTCTCTCTGAAGATCTACAATTTGTTTTGTTGCAGATCAGCAGAGGCCCGGTGGAGGCACGTGGAGATTCTGCTCGGTTGCAGCAGATTTGATTTGCCCAGTGGTGGCGAATCGAGATCCTTGATCAGCTTGGTGGCAGCAGATCGGATCTGCCCGGTGGTGGCAAAGTGAGATCCTTGATCAGCTCGGTGGTAGCAGATCGGATCTGCCTGGTGGTGGCGGAGTGAGATCCTTGATCAGCTCGGTTGTAGCAGATTGGATCTACCTGGTGGTGGCGAAGTGAGATCCTTTATCAACTCGGTGGTAGCAGATCGGATCTACCCGGTGGTGGCGAAGTGAAGTTCGTGATCTGTTCAGTGGCAACAGATCGGACTTGCCCGGTGGTGGCAGTTTTAAGTGTTCAGTTGGGTGAAAATGAACAACAGTTTGGAATCATACCTCCACGAGTCTGGCAAGCTCGATGGAACGAATTTCTCCAACTGGAATTTCAAAATGCAAACCTTGCTGGAGAGTGCGAACGCGTGGTCGATCATCTTGGGAAATGAACAGAGAGCTGGAAATGAAACCAAAGAACAGGACTGGGATAAGAGAGAAACAAAGGCAAAAGTAATACTGAAGATGTCTGTCAAAGACAACATTATCCCTCATATTCGAGACTGCAAGTCGGCCGCAGACATTTGGAATACGATCAAGGGTCTGTACGAGACATAGAACTCAAATCGTGTTCTAGCACTCAAAGGGAAATTGTTTGCATTACAGATGGGCGAGAATGAATCAGTTGGTGGATTCATGGCCAGAGTTAAGGATCTAAAAGACCAATTGGGAGCCATTGGAGAGAAGGTATCAGATTCACATCTGGTTACACTTACACTGAACAGAATGACAGAGGAATATCGGACATTCATCTCAGCGTTGTCAGCGAGGGAGAAAGCCCCCTTGTTTGATGAACTGACAGCGATTCTGCTCCAGGAGGAGGAGCGACGACAGAATCTAAAGACTCAGGGTAATGATCTTGCTCTGATGGAGAAAAGAAGACAGCACAGAGGAAAGCAGCGCCAGTACGAACAACAACAACAACAACAACCACAACAACAGCAGAGAGGAGCCAACTCCTTTCAAGGGAAATCATCTACAGGTATGACTGATACTTATGTTAAGAGATGTTTTTATTGTGAAAAGGCTGGTCACCAGATCAGAGAGTGTTATAAGAAGCAAGCCGATGAAAGGAGAAGCAAACAGAAGAAACATCAAGGTTGTTTTGCTGAAGCTGAAGAAGATGAAGATCACAGCTATGATCTTAGGCTATTTACAGTCGACTGTGCACTTTCTGCATCAAGAGGAGATGATGACAATACATGGTATGTCGATTCAGGTGCATCCTCGCACATGACTGGTAAGAAAGAATATTTTGAGTTTCTTGAAGAATCTGCATGTGGATCCAAAATTTATTTGGGTGATGACACTAGGTATGAGATCAAAGGTTGTGGAGATATTCCTGTGAAACTACCAAGTGGCGATATCAAGAATCTTAAAAATGTTTTATATGTTCCAGGAATAAAAAAGAATTTGATCTCTGTCTCTATGATAACAGACCAGGACATGCAGGTACAATTCTTCAAGAACGAATGTGTCATTCAGGATAGCAAATTGGAGACAGTTGCAACAGGAGTACGTGTGGGGAATTTGTATAGAATGGATGCAAGGAGCATACCACAACAAGTGATGGTTGCAACAACATCAACAGCTGAGAATCTCTGGCACCAGAGATTTGGACATATCAATCTACAAGATCTCATCCTGCTTAAAAATAAAGGTATGGTCGATGGACTACCTGCTTTACATAATGTCAAATTGGAATGTGATGGTTGTGCATTAGGGAAGATGCATAGAGATGAATTCCCTGTGCATGTCAACAGAAAACAAAGAGATATCCTAGAGCTAGTGCATACAGATATCTGTGGACCTATGCAGACTAGGTCTTTAGGAGGTGCATATTATTTTCTACTGTTTGTAGATGATTGCACTAGGTTCTCTTGGGTGTATTTTTTAAGCAACAAGAGTCAAGCTTTTAGATATTTTAAAGAATTTAAAGTGATGATAGAGAACCAAACAGGAAAGAAGATAAAAATTCTCCGCTCAGATCAAGGGGGGGAATACAGGTTAAATGAGTTCATGAACTTCTGCAACCAGCATGGGATTATACAACAGTTTACAGTGCCACACACTCCACAGCAGAATGGAGTAGCAGAATGCAAGAACAGGACCCTGGTGGAGTGCGCCAGAAGCATGCTTCAAGGTAAGGGCATTTCTAATAGTCTTTGGGAAGAAGCCATTAATACTGCTGTCTATTTAAAGAATAGGAGTCCCACCAAATGTTTAGGCTTCAAAACCCCTTTTGAAGCACTGTTTGGACTCAAACCAGCAGTTGATCATCTGAGAATATTTGGATCTAAAGCTTTTTCTCATGTACCGAAACCAGATAGGAAAAAGCTAGATCCCAAAGCCTTGAAATGCATATTTCTAGGATATGGCATAGAATACAAAGCATACAAATTATATAATCCCGTGACTCATAAAGTGTTTGCAAGCAAAGATGTTATATTTCATGAACAGATAGAAGATGGAAAGAAAGACTCCGATGATGAAAGCCATATTCCATTCTTGATAGAACTAAACAGTGAAGATGAAGAAGAACAGGTGCAGGAGCAGGAGAAGAAACAGGAAGCAGCATCAGATGGCATAATAAGTGATGATACAGGCCTGGATAGTACTGAAACAGAAAGAGTTGAGGTGAGTTCTTTACCTAGAAGATCAGGTAGAAAGACTAGACTACCTGCAAAACTTAGAGACTATGCTTTAATGTCCAAGATTTTGAACATTGTAGAACCCTTAAATTATGAAGAAGGAAGTAGATTAGATGAATGGAGGGTTGCAATGCATGAAGAAATGGAATCCATTTATAGAAACCATACTTGGGACTTAGTTGAGCTTCCAGAAGGAAAAACCCTATAGGTTGTAAGTGGTTGTATAAACCTAAGATAAATTTAGATGGTACTATAGAAAAATTCAAAGAAAGACTGGTAGCAAAGGGTTATTCACAACAGGAAGGAATTGATTTCAATGATACCTTTTCCCCTGTAGCCAAACTTAATACAATTAGAATGCTAATCTGTTTAGCAACAAAACATAAATGGAAGCTACACCAGTTAGATGTTAAATCTGCATTCTTGAATGGGGAATTAAAAGAAGAAATATATTTAGTACAGCCTCCTGGATTTGTGAAAAAGGGGCAAGAGCATTTAGTGTGTAAACTACATAAGGCACTCTATGGATTGAAACAAGCACCCAGGTCATGGTATGATAAAATTGATTCATTTTTTGTTCAGCATAGTTTCCATAAGAGCCTCAACGATCCAATTCTGTACACCAAGATAAATAAATAGAAGAAAATCATTTTGATTTCTTTGTATGTAGATGACATGATAATAACAGGGAATGCAAATAGTTTAATCAAAGAAATCAAGCAGCAAATGTCATAGGAATTTGAAATGAAAGACCTTGGCGATCTTCATTATTGCCTAGGACTGGAAGTGTGGAAAGATTCTGGTCAAACTTTTCTAACTCAAGGAAAGTATGCCAGAAACCTGTTGGAAAGATTCAGAATGGAACAGTGTAAAACAGTAGCAACACCATTGCAACAGAACCTCAAGTTAAGTAGTGACGATGGCACAAAATAAGTGAATGCCACTTTGTATAGACAGCTAGTGAGAAGTTTGATATATCTTACGACAACTAGACCTGATTTGGCATACTCTGTTAGTGTGCTGAGCCAGTTTATGTCCAGACCACTTGACAGCCACTGGAATGCAGCGAAATGTGTGTTGAGATACCTTAGTGGTACTTGTAATTATGGTATTTTATACACTGACAGTTCTGATTTTTTTTTTTTTTTTTTATTTTTTTTTTTTTTATTTTTTTTTTTTATTTTAATTTTTTTATTTTTATTTTTATTTTTATTATATATATATATATATATATAAATATATATATATATATATATTATTATATATATTATATATATATATATTATATTTTTTTTTTTTTTTTTTTTTGGGCAAATGCTAAACTACTTATATTAAGAAAATAGAAAAATATGTACAAGAGGGCTAAGCCTCTGAGAGCGATAAAACAACTCTCTGTCAAGTTTTTCCATACAAAATCTGTCCTGCTTAGAAGGAAGGACCTGATAGCAACATTTAAACTGTTCCAGACAGTAACAGACAATTACATGATAGCTATCCCCAAAAAAGCATTTCCAGTCTAGAGATTTGTACATTACAGCTTGGAAATTTGCCAAAACAGAAGCATAATCAAAAAAGAGCAGAGCAAAAGTGCCTGCGTGTCTCGAGAGGTAGCTGGCCGGATACCACGTCGTCATGGTTGATGGACACAGGGCTCTGCTCCCAAATAGAGCTTTTGAAGCGAAAACATATCAAAAACATAGGCAAAATCCCCAATCCTGAGTCTTAGACCTTACCATCCTTGCCTTGAATGTTAGTTGCGTGTTTGGAGCTTTCCGCCTTGTCCTCTGCAGCCCGATGCTCGGCCTCCCATTCTGCTGCTTCCCGTTCTGGATCGGGCTCGTAAATCACCTCCATGCCTTCCGGTATGTCCTCAATCCGATGTATTCCTGGCGGAAGCTTTGGGTAGAGTCTGTAACCAAAGACGCGGTCCGGCTCCTTGCCCTTCCTTGGAGTTTCCGTTGCCTGGGGCTGCTCCACCAATTGCTGAGCCAAATTTGTAATATCCATGTCCATTATGCTGCCAATTTCTTGGAGGACATCATCCTGCTCTGCCGATTGAACTCCAGTACTCTCCTCTTCGAGCCTGCTCTGAGAGGAGGGGAGGTATGAACTGTCGTCCTTACCTCTGCTCTGAGACGAGTTGTTCGTACCGGGCTCCTGTTCCTCGGATACCTCCCTCCCGCTTCCTTCCTCTTCGTCTTCTTCAGCAAAAACAACTGTGATGAGCGCTGAGACAACAAGCCTGTGGGTTCGACGATGGTATTTAAACTTGACCGTCTGCACCGTGTTACTGATGTCATTCCCCGAATCCTTAGACCCTGGAGAGCCTGGCAAGGCATAAGCAAGCGGGGAGACACGCCGCGGGCTATGAGCTCCTCTGCCTCCAGAATGCCCCCTCTGTCCGTAATTCTGCCCTTGTCGAGACGTGGCATGTTGCCGGGGAGCCATCTCAAGCCTTTGATGTTCCTTAGCTTGCAACAGCTGACCCGTAACCTCAAGCTCTTCCTTATTCACCTTCGCCTTGCGGAATTGAGATTGTCTTACTGCTGTAATATACAATGTCAGGAAGGAGTGGTTCAAATGGTTAATCCCTGTCTCAATCTTCCCTCGATGCCTGGAATAGTTCTTCTTCCCTGCACTGACCCTGGGTTTGCGCAAAGGCCTGCCCACTCCAACACTCTCCTTCTTCCTCACCAGACAGCCATTCTCTTGCAGAATTGGGTGACTACTCCGCGCCTGTTCCGACAGGCAATTCTTCGCCAACATTCCGCACCTGTACATTCTGCCTAACCCTTTGTAAATTCCTTGGGATGGTGGTCTGTGTAATTGGCATTGAATGCCATTCAGTGCAGGTTTAATGCAATTCATTGCATAGCTCCAAGTTGCCCTCTCACTGAGCCCTCCTCGTGGCCGGCACATGGCCTCCATCTGTCAAGGTGGCACCCGCATCCAGGTGAGCCTCTTCTGCTATCTGCATATCAGCTTTAAGGATCTCTTGTAGAGTTGTCCAGTCAGTTCCCAAAGCAGTATCCTGTAGGTGACCTTCTTGGTGCTCCTTTCCTCGCTCTGCCCCTAGATTGGCTAGAAAGTCCGCTACCTTGTTTCCTTCGCGCCTGGTATGCTTAAAGGATATGGCTTTGTTATTCTGTAGCCATTTCTGGAGAGACTCAAGCCTGGATGCCATCCTCCAGCTTCTGCTGAATTTCTGAGCTTCTGTGCCTTGTTGTATCTTTGTGGCCATGTTTATGATTATTTGAGAGTCTCCTTCTACTATAAGGGGAGTGTATCTCTGATTTTGAGCAATTCTAAATCCTCTCCATAGGCCTTCCAATTCTGCTGCGTTATTTGTGTTCCATCCTATAGAACCAAAGAAGATTCTAAGCGGGATGCCCTGAGAGTTTCGTATCACTCCTCCATATCCTGTGGTGCCTGGATTTCCTTTAGAAGCCCCATCAAAGTTGAGCATATATGTATTGGTTGGAGGAGGTATCCAGTTGGTAGACGAGTTTTTCTTCCTGATAGATGTGACTTGAGAAGAGTTAGGAGGTGTGATTTGGAATTGCCAATTATTCCATATGGCCTACTCCTTACTGCTGGAAGGTAAATCCTCCTGGGACCATCCTTTAGTAGAGAGGGTTTCCTAAAGATTTTTATGAATGATTGTCCACACTTGCTCCAATTCCATTGCCTGATTTTTGAATATTCTCCTGTTCCGTTCTTTCCAAATGTTCCACATTACTGTGCCTGGAACTATTTGCCAGAGAGTATTGAGGATGGTGCATTGATAGGGTTGTTGGGGCCAGTTTCGTAAGGTGTTGTTTATGTCACCCATTACTCTTCCTTCCTTCTGGCACTGAAATGAAACTTTCTCCCATATTCTTCTACTGAGGGGGCATAATTGCATAAGATGGACAGCTGATTCTTCCTCCATTTTACAGTTGAGGCAGATTGAAGGTCCTGCAAATTTCCTTTTTCTGAGGTTATCCCAAGTTAGTATCCGATTATGGGACAACAACCAGAGAAAGGTGGATATCTTCGGCCATATGGGGGTGCTCCAAATTCTCTCCCATATCTTATCTTTTATGAAGTGACCTTTTATGATGATTTGGTAGGCCTCCTTGGACGTAAATGTTCCTTTCTCTTCATGTCCCCATCTTAATTTATCTCGGCCTGTCTCCTTGATGATTTTTCTTTTTTTTAACTCCTCTGCTAGAGCTCTTTGAGCTACCTCTGGACTGTGAGGTAAGATGGCATTTGCTTCCTTCCAATCGCGGTGGTCTGAAGTATTGTTTGTTTCCTAGATTTGATTGATCTTTTCCTATTGATTGATGTCCTGATTGGGGATGTCTTGAATGATATTGGTTATGCTCGGGAGTTGCTGCCATGAGTCTGTCCAGAATCGAGCTGTGCATTCGTCCTTCACTTCCCAGAAGCTATGTTTTTGAATGAGATCCCTGTTTAAGATTGCTGAATTCCATATTGCCGAACCTTTACTGATTTCCGACATTCTTATGCGCTCCTCCAAAGGTAAGTTGTTTGCGTATTTAGCTGTCCATATTTTAGCCCATTGTGTGCTCGGGTAAGATAGCCATTTCCACCATATTTTTGCTCCCATGATCAAATTGCTGTGTTCTGGATCTCGGAGGCCAATTCTTCCTCCAATTTGTGGGAGACAAGCTTTCTCCCATTTTACCAGCGCCCATTTCCTGTTTGGTCCAATGCTGCCCCATAGGAAATTTCTCTGTAATTTTTTGATGGCTTATAGGACCCATTTTGGTGCAGCCAGAATGGAGAATAGGTAAAGCGGCATCGATTGAAGGACCTCTTTAATGAGCACTAGCCGACTGGCCATATTTAAGGATCGATGAGTCCAGTGAGATAGCTTGGCTTCCAATTTTTCAAGAAGAGAGGTCCAAGAGGAGTGCTTCCGAGCAGACACAAAGAGAGGGGCACCTAGGTATTTGGATGGGAGGGAGGCAATGGAGAAGCCCAGAATGCGGGCTATAGCTCGCTGAGTGGTCGGATGGGTATTGAAGAAAAAGATCTGGGATTTAACTCTGTTAATAAGTGCTCCCGATGCCTTAGAGAAGAGATTAAGCAAAGAATTTAATGTTCGAGCTTCTTGGACCGAGGAGTGCCCAAAAATCATGTTGTCATCTACAAATTGTTGATGGGAGACCGTAGGGGCTTGGTGGAGGGTAATGCCTTTAAGGTCTTGTGAAAGGATGGCATTTTTGATGCATCGACCTAGGCCTTCCGCCATGATTATGAATAGAAAAGGTGATAAGGGATCACCTTGTCTGATACCTCTGGATGAACGAAAGGTTGAGGTTGGAATCCCATTTTTGAGAATTGAAAAGAAGGTGGAAGAGATGAGACTACTAATCCATCAGATCCAAGCATTGTCAAAGCCAAAAGCATTTAATATCTTTTGCATGTATTCCCAGCTTATACTATCGAAAGCTTTTGATAGATCAATTTTAAGAAGCATACCTGGTTTTTTTGAGTGCGTGAGGGAATGAATAATCCCATGAGTGAGGATTATCCCATCCATTATTTGGCGTCCCTCTACGTAGCCAGACTGTTCTGGAGAGATGATGAATGGAAGCACCGGTTTTAACCTCAGCGCCACTTCCTTGGATACAATCTTGTAGAGAATATTGCATAAGGCAATGGGTCTGTATTTATCAAGCGTGTTGGACTCCTCCGATTTGGGTATAAGAGCGATGAATGTTGCATTCAAGCCCGGATACATCCATCTCATGTTGCGAGATTCTTCTACTACTTGCCACACTTCCCATTTTATTAACTCCAAAAAGTGCTGAAAGAAATTTGATGTGAAACCGTCAGGACCCGGTGCTTTACCTGCTTTAAGGGAGTTTACTGCGGTTTCCACTTCCTGAAGGCTGATCGGCTAGAGAAGCAGAGTGTTTTGCTCCTCTGTTATGAGACGCGGTATATGCCTTGCGATATTGTCTATTGCCTCTGCTCTGTTCATATTTGGCTCCTTGCTCATTTCCTTGAAGTAATGAACAAATTCCTGTTCAATTCCTTCCTGGGTTTCAACTTTTTCTCCCTGAGCGTTGGTTACCTGTGATATTTGATTTCACATTCTTCGTTGCACTGTAGATTTGTGGAAGAACTTGGTATTTTTCTCGCCCTCCTTTAGCCATCGGATTCTGGATTTCTGCCGCCATAGAACCTCCTCCTGTCGCTCCCGTTCTATAAGTTTGCTCTCCATTTCTTGTTCCTTTTGTGCAAGATCTTCTGAGCGCCCTTCTAAGATTATTCGATGTTGCGTGTTTTTGATTTCTTGGATAAGTTGTTCCTTTTCCTTTAAAATGTTGCCAAACGTAGTTTTGTTCCAGCGCTTTATTTCTGCCTTGAGAAACTTCAACTTTTTTTGGAATCTTGCCATTTTGGTATGTTCAATTGGATTGCAATTCTGCCATGTTTTGTTGATGAAATCCGTGAACTCTGGATGGGAAAGCCAGAAGGCTTCAAAGCGAAATGGCCGTTTGATGCTATTTCCTGGCCGATTCCAGTGCAATTCAATGGGCCAGTGGTCTGATCTAGAAAAAGGAATAATGTGAGCCGTAAATTCTCCTCCGATGTGTATGGCATTGTTGGAAATTAGAAATCTGTCCAGGCGTGACGCGATTTGCAATGGAGCTGCCCGTTTATTCGTCCATGTATAAAGGCCATTAGCTGTGGGCACATCGATCAACCAATTGTTTTGAATAAATTCTTTGAGTAGTGTGCCATCTCTATTGGTTCTGCATCTCCCTCCTTGTATTTCTTCTGTTGAGGCAATCATATTGAAATCTCCTCCCGTCACCCAGAGCGGGTATGCTCTGTCAGAGTTGAGCTATGATATAGTTTCTAGGATTGCCACTTTCTGCAGAAATTCTTGTAGGAAGTAAACGTTAGTGATGTGGCCATGGATGTTTGTGCCCAGAACATGAAAATCTGCCTGAATGAAATTTTTGTTCGCATGGATATTGTCTAGTTGTATTTTCCCCGCATCCCAGAGGATCGCCAGGCCTCCAGAAGCCCCTTGTGCATCTACAGTTGTAACTTTCCCTCCTGGCCAAGCTGTGGCTGCAATTTTTTCCAAGATTGTCGAAGTGCATTTGGTTTCCTGTAGAAATAGAATGGTTGGTTTGTCTTCCATTATCAAATTTTTTAGGAGTTTCCCCTTCCTTGGGCTGTTGAGCCCCCTGATATTCCAGGAAATCAACTTCATTTAGAAGTTTTGGGATTCGTATTGTAGTATTTGGTGAGTTTAGCATATCTGCCCGACTCTACAAATACCTCTCCAATCTTGATTGTTCTTTCTAGAGCTGTCTTCCTACCTCTCTTTTTGCTATCTTTGTATACAAATTTACCATCCCATTGACTACCTGTCTGGATCCTGAGAGAATATTTCTTTTGAGCTTTATTTAGAATTTCTACTATATTATCTACTTGCGTTTCAGGGATTTTGTCAAAGTTACCTGATTTGCAAGCTTGTTCCAGGCCGAGAATGTCAAGTTCCCCAATATCAATTGGTTCACTGTCATCTTCCATGAACTGTGCTTCCTGAGTACTGCCTTCTGCTTCCTTTCCCTTGTCCTTGCCGTAGGATGGATTATCTATTTCCATATCCGGGTTGTTCCAAGTTTCTGTGGATGGCTTGGTCTTTTCTCCTTCCTGGTTCTTCTTTGGTGCTCCTGACTTGGCAAATTTGTATGTCATTGTTTCCGATCTGGGCTCTTCCTGTTGTTCCTCTTGTGCCAGAATCCCGAAGCTGTTACTTGTGGATGGTTGGGAATTCTCTTCTGGCTTTAGCGTTGCTTTTGGTGGGGCACTAGATTTTTTGTTCCCGCGTCTTCTGTTTGTAACTTTGGTGAACCCATCCTGAGATTGTGGCTCTTGCTTGCTTTGAGATTCAGGCTTATTTTTTAATGGGCAATCTCTGAAGAGGTGTCCCAGGGTGTGACACTTCTGGCAGCGGAAAGGAACATGCTCATAATCAATGACCTGGATCCAATCATGATCTTCATGAAAAAGGCGCACCGTATCTGGAAGAGGCTGCTTCAGGTCCATGTAAACATAGATCTGGGCATAAGAAGCATAGGTGGTGTATCTTACAGCCTTTGTCTCTTCAGCGACCTTGACAAAATTTCCAAGCGCTGATCCAAGGGCTTTTAACGAGTCTTCCTCCCAGTATTCCCATGGTAATGAGTATAGTCGAATCCAGACTGGTGCATAACTTAGATCTTCTGTGTCTGGGTTGAATCTAGCCTTCCATTCTCTGAGAAATAACCCTGCCGAGTTGTAGAAGTAAGGCCCTCCTTCAAATACTCTATTTCTGTCTTCCAGACAGTTAAAGATGGCTGTGAAGAAACCTTTTGGCCCTATAAGTAGGGTTATTTCTCCTTTTGGTCTCCATTTTCTGTTAATCCAATTTCTTAGAGCCTTTTCTGTAGGCCAGAGTCCCATAAATTTGCCTATGAGGGCATGGTCTCTCATAAATTGTATTCGGGCATTGATTCGGTGGCTAGGTAATTCTACTTCTAGCCTGTGAGCAGCAACAGGTTTGCAAGTAGAGGATCTAACCTTTGTAGCTTCGCTTGGGGCTGTGTTACTCTTCGTGGTCTGTGCATCCTCTGCTGATGTGTTATTGGCTGAGACGTCATCGGAATTGACGTAGGTCCTTGTTGGTTTCTTTCGCCGAGTGGAACCTCTGTTCCCTCCCCCTGCGGGGAGTCCATTGGGTCTTTGCTTCCAAACTCCGTCCATTCAAAACGCTGCCGCTGTCAGGTCTGAGCAGCACAGAGCAGGGCAGCCTGCTGCCGCAGGTCTGTGTAAAACCCTAGCTAGGTTCCGTTTCCATTAGTGCAGTGCTTCCGTTCCTCTGAGGCTTAATTGAATTGACAGTTCTGATGTTACTTTAGCAGGTTATTCTAATTCTGATTGGGCAGGTAACCTGGACGATCGTAGATCCATCACAGGTTATGCATTTAGCATTGGATCCGGGGTCATTTCATGGTGCAGCAAAAAGCAAAGCACTGTAGCGTTATCGTCATGTGAAGCAGAGTACCAGGCGTTGTGTGCAGCTACATGCGAAGCCATTTGGTTGAGGAGATTGCTTAGTGATGCAGGCGAAGGACAAAAAGCAGCAACCAGCATCAAAACAGACAATCAAAGCACAATAAGGCTTGCATACAATCCAATTTTCCATAAGAACACTAAACATATTGATACTCAGTTTCACTTTGTACGGGAAAAGATAGAGTCTAAGGAAATTTGTGTGGATTATTGTAATACCTGTGATAATTTAGCTGACATCTTTACTAAGCCTCTAGGGCGAATAAAGTTTGAGTTACTTAGAGGGATGTTAGGTGTGCAGAATAACCCTTTCTTCATTAAGGGGGGGAGTTAGAAATAATGAAGAAATTGTTATGTGGTTGTAACGTTACCTCTTACTTTAGGAGTTGTTCCTAGAATTTAGGAGGTTGGTTTCAACTACCTATTTTTCAGTCATGTATTTAATATGTAATATTCATTCATTGTAATGTATTGAGTGAATGAGAGAGAGACTCTCCTCCTTGTATGAGTGCAGTCTCCAGGTGATGTACACACCTGTGAGCTGCAACTCCTTCTGATTAATTCAAGTTTCATTATTTTTATCTCTTTCATCATGGTGGTAGTTTATAGACTTACAAATTATGCACACTTTTGTGCACTATATTATCCATTTAAAGTCAATATAGTTGCTACTGCATTTACGGAAACAATTCAAAAGATACATGGAAACCCAAAAATGATTTTAAGCGACAGAGATCCCATTTTCACTGGAAATTTTTGGATAGATTTTTTTTTTTGCCTAGGTACTCAATTAGCTCATAGCTCATCTTATGATCCTCAATCTAATGGGAAAATTGAGATAGTGAAAAAATGTGTGGAAGGATATCCTCGCTGCTTTTTATCTGATAAGAAAATGCAATGGGTCAAGTGGTTACCTCTGTCTGAATGGTGGTATAACACTTCCGTCCATATTGTAGCAAAAATCACCCCATTTATGGCACTTTATGGATATCATCCACAGTCCATCACATCATATTTAAGAGAAAATTCTAAGGTTCAAGCAGTGGAAGTTCACATCAAGAATCAACAACAAGTTCTCCAACTCTTAAAGGATAACCTCACTTTGGCATGGAATCGAATGAAACAATAGGTAGATCAACATTGGAGTGAAAGAAGTTTTGATGTAGTCAACTAGGTATTTTTATGGATAGAACCATACAAAAAAATGTACCTCAAGCAAGCTAAGAAAGATAATAAATTATCACCAAGTACTATGGTCCTTACAAGGTGTTGCAAAAGATTGGTACTATGGCATACAAATTGGAGCTTCCTGAATATTCCCGAGTGCACTTAGTTTTCCATGTTTCATGCTTAAAGAAGGTTATAGGTGACAAACTCCCAGTTCAAACAATATTGCCAGAACTTGAAAAGGAACAAAAAATCATATTGAAACCTGAAGCAATTACGGAAACAAGAACTTGAAAGCTATGAATTCGATCAATTTCAAAGTATCTCATCAAGTGGAAGAACTTACCGACTAAAGATTCACATGGGATGATGAGAATTTTATACAAAAGCATCCAAATCTACTCAAGCATTGAGGAAACCACCTTTTTGAATGAAAGGGGCATCTTAGGTCTCTATAATACTAATGTATCCCCTTATTGTTATTGCTAGTGTAGCCCACTTATTGTTATTGTTGTGCCCATGTAGTCCCCATATTGTTTTATTGTGCCCCATAGAATCCCACTATTGTTATTGTTGTGCCCTTAAATTATTATTGTTATGTAGGCTCTTGTCATATTGTGACCCCTTAGACTCCTATGTCTAGAGAGGAAGTTTTGTCATTTGAATCATCCAAGAATTGTCCTTTCATGTGACGTAAATGAGGTTTTCCACTATAACAGGTTATTTTTAACGTCATTGATCTATATTTTATTCTTTTTTATGATCTGGTTGCATAACAGAAATCTTCTCAACAAACATCTTCTCCTAAGTGCGATAAAGGACCAAAATGACATTGCAATTATTGTGGGAAACATTATTGTCTAGAGTTTTATGTTTTAAATAGATTGACTTATTGTAAGGAACAATGAAAAGTTTCAACATCTATCATGGTTGCCCTTCTAAGAATTCTACTCATGGACATGTTTTTTCTACCTCCAGATTCTGTTTCAATGCAACATATGTTTGTTCTTATAATGAGTGGGTTATTGATTTTGGACCATCTTATGATATGTTTTTTTTTCCCTCAGGTTTATCTCATTAAGGATCAATGGAAAGGGTTCTTATGGAAATTTACACAACTTCCCTACTTTAGGTCCCAAGTTGCCTCCTCGGCCAAAAGGGTGAACCTTTAGTGTGTTAGTAATTGTAATTATTCTAATTTTTTTTTCAGAATAATTTGTTTAAGCCTGTATATTTATAGGTTTAAATTGGTTGATAAATTAAAATTTGAAGAGTTAAAATAGGTTATGGATGAGCATACACTCGAATTAATACATATGAACAAAAGCACCTCCGATAGGTGCCTTCAATTCCATAGCAGAGATACTTCAAGGTTAATACGGAAAATATTTAGAAGAAGGATATGCCAAATCAATAGCGTTGGTTTTCAACAACACAAAGAAGGAAAAATATATTAAACATTAATTAAAATAAATTTGGTATTCCCCATCAACTTAATAAGTAGAAATCATACTAAATTTTTATGAAGTAATTCATTATATGCATGAACATAGTGAATGCACCGTGTCAATTAAATAAGTGACAAAATAATTACAAACCCTATAAGATTCAATTTATGACGTATGTGTCCACTACAATAGATCAGTGATAATAAATGTTCAACCAACCTCAATTTTTTAGGAAGATACACTAATCAAACCCTAACAGAAACTTTAACTATACCGAGGAAATAATGTATATCTCAATGTAACAAATTAGTGACACGTTAAAGTAGTTAATAAAACATCAATATGAGATCATGGTAGGAGAATTATTAAATCAATAACTAATTTAGATTATCTATAGAGTTGTACAATTGCATGGCAAGAGAGAAAAAGGTTTAGATTTCACAAAAGAAATCTTTTTACACTCACAATAAAAGAAGTTTGACTTAATCAATATTGTGAGAGGAAAATCCATTGGATGGTTTTCAATATTTTATTAATTCATCATTTTGGCTCCCCTTAGTGCAATCTCCTCTCCATATGTAAAATTTCTTCCATTTTTGCCTTTGTATTTACCCAGAATTTAGTTCCCTATTTCCATTTTTATAGCTTTTATAAAATTTAAACTTACAACTAAAGTTAATTTAAATAAATTTTACCCTTAAGACAATTTTAATTAAAATTAGTGACGGAGATTTCATTGAGGGACCAATACCATACCACGTATGTACATATTGTGGGACACATATTGAGGAAAAACGACATAATATATTTAGCATATAATAGGGGGTAAAGAGTTTTTATTTTGACATGTATAAAAAATGGATACTTACAATATCTAGTGAAAGTAAGAGTTTTTTAAATTGGGAAGTTGTATTGGTTTATATTTATAGGGAGTTAAATAATGTGATTTTTATAGTATCAATTTGGATGTCCATTGTTATATTTGTATATGTAACACATATTCAGTAGTGTGAAATGATCATTATAAATACAAGCAAAATATGTGTTTGTTTTCACTCATTTGTTGTAAATGATCATCTCTCCGACAAAAAGTTACATTTAGAAGTCCTCATATTTTTGTCATATGGTGGAAATTACCAACAAGATTGATTTATTTCTACCACATAAACAAGTACCAACATGTTCATACTTTATATTGAATGTTTCAATAATTTTGTCACAACCTTTCATATCTTCAATATATATACAATAGATAACAAGATCGCGTTTTGAATCACTTGCGCATTAAAATTTTATTGATTCTGACGGGAACAACCTTACATGTGGCTTGAATGGATATGACATTTAATGACCTTCGATCCTCATGATATGACATGAAATGAAGAAGGGTCCTTTAAATAATTTAGAGGAGTGGAAATTATTTGGAAGATATAGATGTCCATGTGTATAAAATGAATTACGATACATAATGATTTAATACTAAGAAACTGCATAAACTATACTTTCTCGTTGGTAAAGTAACCTTTTTCTTAGAGGCTTTGTTATATATATCTCAATAATAATACATTTGGGTTAAGGGGTTAGTGGATATAAAATGACAAGTCTCGAAGAGTAATTGTGTCATGAATTAACTTTTACGGTAGTTCATTAATAATGAAATTTTATATATTACTTCGAGTGAAAAAGATGTGAACTTATTAGTAAGATGGAGAAATAATCATGAGATAAAACAAATTAGGAGTAAGACATCTTTAATTATGGGGCTCACTATTTATGAAAGGGATATTTATTAGGAAAATTTGTAGAACTCAAAAGAAAAATTTTGAGAGTGAAAATTAAGCTAGATCTATGGAGAAGAATAAAGTCATTTTTTTCTTTCAATAATCATAACACCAAACAAATATTTGTTGATGATGATAGATCTCTTAGTATTGTAGGGCCTTGTTAATAGGAATTTATTCTATGGCCAAGAGAATAATTCTTCAGATCTACCCAAAATATATACAAACGAATTGATAGACCACTTCCGATTGTTTCCCATAGATAAATTCCTTGATGCCTTCACATACTTAAAATGGAAAGAAAAGGAATGGAAACATACCTTTCTTTGTTGATGGTGGTAGTCATCTTGACAAATAATGGTTGTACTAATATTGACCACTGATGGTTGATGGATATTCCACTTAAGTCACTGAAGTTCCCAATCCTACCTCCAATACCTATAACTTACACACAGTCAAGAAAAAGAGATTGTAACGAACATGGCTTGTATATGTAGTAGAATGTTCAAAATATCTAAAATATCTATAATAGGATAAATAATATATCTATATAGCAAAATCTACAAGAGATATGAGATGATATGGTTACAAATGAGGACCCACTTATATACCTAGACAGGTGCCCTTTCATGAATGGGCTTTACCTTTAAGACATGTATCTTCAATGTACTAATTATTTATTATTTATTAAATATATTTTATATTCATAAAATTTCCTTCCCCTTTAGAAAAGCTTTGTCCTCAAAGCTTATTGATGGAAATGCTTGATATATTTTCCTATCTTGTAATGTCTTCTCATCTTTCTTAATTCTTTGAGCTAACATCTTAAACGATACAAGATGATATGAATTTCTAAGTGTGGCATATAATTTTAGTATTGTGAAATGATCTAACCATTCTAAGTTAATCTACTGTGGAATCTTGCAATTACTAGAAGCTTGGGATGAATTGTTGTCATAAGATTAAATTATGGTAACACCAATATTCTTTAAAACATAAGTCATATGTTTCTGGTCTGAGTGATAAGGATATGTGGACTGTTTGAGATGTCTGCTTTTATGATTTGAGTGTTAGTAAGGATTTCTTGTGATAAGATTTTCCCTTATCCTATTTTTGGTGATGTAGCAACCCCTGGTTTATTTTCCATGTAAATAAAATAAGACCAAGGTCATGGGACACATATTCCAACCTGATTGGTGGGAAAAAAATTATAGTGGGCATCACTTGTGGTTAACTAATGGATATCAAAATTGGTAAAGGCATTGGCAGAGGAAAAGAGACAATAAATGGCATTTAATATGAAAAATAAAGGAAAATAGGAGAAAAGGAAGGTGAAGAGACACAAATGTGAATGCAGGTGAAATTAGAGAGAAAATGGAGGAAAAGTAAATAAAATTGAAAAGGAAAGCAAGATACATAAGACATTAATGATAAAAAGGCATTAGACAAACAATTCACAACTTTTTTCAATTCTAGCTTCTTGACAAATTTTTGCTCAACACTTGTTCATTCTAGCTCTCTCTTTCACTCTTACACACTTAGAGTATTCTTAGAGCATCCTAGAATTCACTTGGACTTGGAGAGAAGAAATCAAAGGACAAGAAAAGGAATTGTAGGCACTAGAAAAGAAGGTCGAATAAATATCTACAACATGAGTTCATTGCAGGTAACATGTTGCATGTGTAATTTCCTTGTTGACATTTGCATACATGATACATGCATGTAATTATTGGTTATTTGTTTTCATTGGCATGGATATTCTCTAGGATAGACAATGGTTTTAACCTTTCATTTCCATTTCCTGAATAGTCATGGTATAATGGGTTCTATGTTTGGATTTTGATTGGTTCTCGGGTTCCCTAGTGGCTGTGCATTGGGAGAGAATCTTTGGAGCCTTGTAGAAACTTGGGTTCCCTGGAGGCTATGGGTTGCAATGTTAGATATATAGAGCCCTGTAGAAACTTGGGTTCCCTGGAGGCTATGGGTTGAGATAGTAGTCCTTGGAGCCATGGAAAAATTTGGAAGAGACCAATTTGGTTTGGTGTTAGTGATTTTTGGACTGGTAGGTGAAAGCACTATCACCGAGGGTGGTGGTGGTGTGGCCTCTAGAAGCCTTGGTTGGTTCTATCTTGGATTAACCCATATGATCCCATATTGATGCTTGGAATATGGATTTGGATGAAAGAGAGATTTGGTTCATCCCAATATATGGTCGGGTGCTAAGTGGAAGTCCTTGGCTTGGTTGGACTTTTCATATGTTAATATGAGTTATTTTCCTAGTGTGATCAATATCACATGTATTGGTTATTATGTTGATTTTATGGCTGATTTTTCATTGATTCTATGTTGTTTATATGTATTATTATAATATGTGCTCTTGCTATGGATCTTGTTCATGATTGATAATTTATTGAATGATTGATAAATGTGTGGGCTAACAACTATTGATGCAACTAGATTGAGAGGGCATTGAGCCTTCTTGATGATTCTCTAACGAAGTTAAGAAGATCATGATAAAATATGCATTCATGACCTATATCTATTATGTTCTTCATATGTTTAATGAAATTTTTATCATGTGATTGACATGTTTTAAGAAAGATCTAGTGCTAGTATTGACTGTTTAGACTTGCTATCATCTTAGAATTCATTCTATAAGGTTTTGGGTTGTTTTGGCAATGGATTGTAGGCTAGCCCTAAAAACGTGGCATAGATATCGCAACACCACTGATCCAGGTGGATATTGGTGGCCACCCGCGAATTCCACTTGGATCCCCTCTAGTGCTTCTTTCAGTTTTTTCAGTTTCCTTAATTATAGCACAGTTTACTATTTTTAGCAGTTTTTCGAGTCCTAAACTTCAAGTCTGAAACAGATAAGGAAAACAGCTTCAATGAGCACATCCAACATATTCACCAGCAGGTCCATGACATTCTGGAGAAATAAAATGCTAAGTACAAGCAACGACATGATCAACATCGGGTGCCACACAAGTTTCAGGTGGGTGACAAAGTCTGGTTGCATTTACAAAAGGAATGTCTTACTGGAGCCTATCGGAAACACATACCACTCCGATATGGCCCTTACACCATTGCCAAGGTTGTGGGAGACAATGCATTTGAGCGTAGCATTCCCCCATTCCTTGGCTTGCACCCGGTGTTCAATATCAACCACCTTCGACCATACTTTCCACCATTACTAGACACGTCCGAAATTGCAGAACAACTCACACCCACAGAGTTAAATCCAGCTTGCATGGAACAAGCTGCAACTGATCGAATCATGGACACACAGATCAAGCACACTCAGCAGCAGAATATCCAACTGTATCGAGTTGTCAAAGCAAGACAACTCCTTCACAAGGGCAAGTGGCTCACCAGGGACCAAGTGCAGCAGAAGTTCCCTCATCTCATGGAGGAACTCAACACAATGGGGACCATTGCTTCCTAAGGGGGGAGGAATGATCCAGGTGGATATTGGTTGCCACTCGCTAATTCCACATGGATCCCCTCTAGTGCTTCTTTCATTTTTTTCAGTTTCCTTAATTATAACACAGTTTACTATTTTTAGCAGTTTTTGAGGTCCTAAACTTCCAGAGCCATTTTGAGGCCCTAAACGACGTTTTTTGGGAAATCTACCGGTAATGATCTTTCTGTCTAAAAATAGTATTTTTCGTCGTATTCGTCTGAGAGATCTTTCCAATGGGCTATCATGCGCGTCAAACAGAGATAATACGACCAATTCGCGACCCCGGGAAGTTGATGTACCAACTTACCCAAAAACGGGGCCCGCAATTTGGCGTTTCATCTTCTAGGGTTAGGTTTTGGAATGTGAATGGTCTTCCATTGTTTCTCAACAATAAATAGGCCTTCGAGCCTCACTGTAACACAGTTCAGAGGCATGTAGCCACACATCTCTTCTAAGAGATAAGCTACCATCGCCCTAGCTGGTTTATTTCCATTTCTGGTTGTAAGCATATTTCAGTATTTCCATTAATGAA
>APFE030923001.1:88728-103270 GCA_000404065.3 Pinus taeda | reverse complement strand
TATTTGGGTTTTGAAGAGATACTTCAGAACCTTTATTGGCTACAAGAGAATCTTCCTCAGAAATGCTTTGTTTTTGAACATCTATGGAAGGTTTATCTAAAAATCTGCCTGATCTAAGTTGTACATCATTAAGAGGAGCGATCATATAGGCAGGAAATTGAAATTGTAGACCTTCCATCATGAAAGCATTTTGAGCATTTTGAGGATTTTTATTATTGGGGTTCGACAATGGTTGAGAAGGAAGTTGATTTGATTTTTGTTGAAGCAAGAGTTGAAAATTTGAATTTTGTTGAGAGGATTGTTGTTGTTTTGGAAATGGCAATGATAATTGAGGATTTTGATTTGGAAATTGTGGGACTTGCTGTTTTGAAAAGATGGAGGATATTGATAGAATTGAGCAAATCTCCCATAAGGATTTTGCATACCTTGTATCCATGACTGAAAAGGATTTTGAGGTTGGGACCAAGGTTGTTGCCAAGGATTCCAATTTGGTGGGGGTTGAAAATTCATAGAGTTGTTCAACCCTTGATTTTGTTGCCCCTGCCAAGGTCTCCTTGCAACAAAACATAGAGACTCGATGGTACTTGTATCTTCTTGAAAGACAGCTTTGAACCAGGGATTGAAGGACAATCCTTGGTTTCATGATTCTCTGAACAGATTACACATGTTTCTACAACCTTTTCATCTAAGGGACATTCCCTTAGAGCATGTTTCTTTCTACATTTTGGGCAAAATATGGCTAAAGCTTCAGTTTCTGCTTGCTGTTTATTATGGATCTTAAGATTGTCTAGTTGCTCACTAAGACTTCCTAAGATATCAGTTTTGAATTCATCAAGCATGTTGCCAATATCAGCCCTACTTACCGATCCAGTTGCAGATTTGTTTGCTCTGAGGAGAGAAGGATCTCTAGGCTCTTTTTGAATTTTAGATTTCCCTCGTGAGAGATGGACACATAGCTCTGCTATATCATGAAGTGGAAGTTGAGATATGTCTCCTTTTCCATCATGTTCAAAATATCTATCCATTCATCTCTAATGGCTTTTAATAGAAGGGCTTTCAAGGTTTCCTCATCCAAGCTACTCATTTTTGCTCTTTTCAGATTATATTGAAATCTTTCAAGTAAATCCTCTGAATCATCTTCCTTTTGTACCATCTTGAATACCTCATCCTTGTGATTGGTGGGCATACAATAGTCCAGGTACCTATCCAAAATGTTTGTTTCATATCATTCCAAGTACTAATGGATTGAGTGAGTAATCCCATGAACCATTTCAAGGCTGCCCCTTTCAATGTTGAAGGGAACAGTTTGAGTTTTTGAGCGTCTTCCAGATAATCATAAGTTCGACACATGACCTCAAACTCAAATAGAAATGTTTCAGGGTCCTCATTTCTTAATCCATGAAAGTTTGGGAGGACAGATGGCGAAATGTTTTTCATTGTGGCTCGGGAGTCATCATCGACTATAAGAAATCCAAATGAATTGTCTCCATCCCTATTTCCTCCAATGTTACCTCTACCTCCTCCATTATTTCCTCCTCCACCTCTACCTCTACCTCTACCAAGTCCGGTTGCTCCTTCTTCTGCCATGGTAGTTTCTTCAGAGACCTCAGAGTTCTCTGGTTCCTCTACCAAGGGTGAATGAGGAGGAATTTCTCCTTCTTCCTCAGGTGATTCTACTTCTTCAATTACAATCTGTCTCCCTGTAGAAGGAAGGAAAGAATCTCTTTCTAATTCGGATTCAATAGATGGTGTGGGAGAGTCAACTACTGCCTCTTGAATTCCAGGAATCCTAGAGCTAGGAGTATGAGTTGGAGATGATGGAGGTGTCTCTTGCCTATTTCTTGAAGTAGATGGAGTTGTGAAAATCGAACTCTTGGCTCTAGCTAAAAACCTTCCCCTAGAATCTCTTGCTCTATGCATGTCATTTTTTTATTTTTCTTCAAGTCAGGGTAATAATTCTCTTTCTGATCTTCCAGGTCACTCTAGGTGCAAGAAGAGAGCATACTCAAGAAACTATTAAACCAATAACTTTTGCTTTTCTGATCCTCCAAATCACACTAGGTGCAAGAGGAGAGCATACTTTGAGAGGTTATTAATTTTCCTTTCTTGAAATTTTCTTGTTTTTATATATTTTTTTTTAGAAATTGGCTACATAATTTCACTTCCCTGGCAACGGCGCCAAAAATGTTTGGTCAATTTAGTGATGTCTAAATTGCAGCTTTTAAATGTCAACCCGGGGCTCGTAAACTGATGAAGTGAGGTGTACTGTATGTACTTAGGCAACTATTTCATTTCTTAAGCTTTTGTCATTTTTAACTTTTTAAGTTTGTTTTCAAGTATATATCTCCTACTGTGATGTGATGGAAATGAAATAAAGCGAGTGAAGTGTGTGAGATTGTGATGAGCTTTTTATAACTTAAAAGTATTCTACAAGAAAAGCTTGAACAACAACTGAAATGAAATCAATTCTTAAAGTAAAATAAAGGCATCAAAATAAAAGACTAATGACATTGGCCCAGTATCTCTGCTGCTGCAAGAAAATGAAGATGAAATCTATGTCAAATAAAACTAAGCAATGTGAAACTAAAGTAAATCTACATAAAATAAAGACTAGTCACAAATACTTTAACTTCTTCTTAACCTCTTGTCTTTTAACTGAATATATCATGTGAGAGACAATTAAAAATAAGCCAAGCAATTGTGAGTTCTTGAACAACTAAACCAAGCTGTGCTAAGTGATATTTTGGTCCTCAATGAAGATATTAAATGATGAAGAAGGAACCATCAATAGATAAACAACTTGATGTCTAAAAGCAGAAAGCAACTATGCAAATTAACTAAATGATAGTAAGGAAATGAAGGCTGCAAAACAAGGAAGGTCAGCAACATAGACAAGATGATCACAAGTGTCACTAGTTGTGAAAAAGAAAAGAAAGAAATTGTCCCGAGCACGCCTAGGAAACCTACATAACACACTGATCAGTCATGGAAAAGTGCAGAAATAAAAATAAGCAGAATTCAAAGTTTATATACAGCTGTTATACATGATCAAAACACAGCAATCAAAGGCATTATATACATAAAATGAGAGAAAGAAATGCAGGAAATTAAAAAGTACTGTACAGGCCTTCAGTAAACAAGGGCCCTCTGCCTACTCCAGCCGGTTCAATGATCAATTACACGCTCAAATGGAAAACAGTCTTCTCATATATTATGCATTAAAATAGAAAGTACAGTGGGGAGTTCAAAATTACATATCAGTAGCTAACAACTAACTATCCAGTGTTCAAAGACGCTTTATTTATAATAGAGGAAAGCAAGCTAACTTAACCAAAACTAAGCTATTCGAGTAGCTGTGCAAAACACGTAGCCTTGCTGCGTCCTCGGATTTAGGCAACGGTCATTGTGGGCATTCAATCCAATGTTGGATTTATGTTTCCCACTATCTTTGTGGCTGAGGAAGATGCCACATGTTCTTCACGTGCTCTAAAACAGAACACGCAAAGTCGTGTCACCGCCAATGACTTCTGTTGACCGTAGTTGCCTCCTCGTTGACCACGGGTTTTGATGACTGGTTTGGGTGACCTCGAGGGACACACACCATGTCCTTGGTTCCACGAACTTGCCCATGTGGCTCTTCTTCCCGGAGGACACCTGGAACATATCATTTAATAAAACAGCTGCAGAATCCGGGGTTGGCTGAGGAAACCGGGATCAGCTGCAGAAACCATGTGTGAGCTGTGGAAATGCAGCACTTTGAACCAAAATTCTAAACCAAACACAGTCATTAGCATAATTAGCAAACCATGTAAAAAGTCCTAAAATACAATGATTTGAGCAATTTGATGGAGGGAATGAGTGGCAAAAGAAGGAAATGAATAGGAAAAGGAGGCTGAGAGGATGTGTAAAGAAGTGTAGGTTTGAGGCTCAACAAGCCTTGAGGTAAAGTGCTAACATATTGGCGTCGTTGTCGGGGACGAGGTGACAAATCTTCTCCGCGAAAGATGGTTCAAGTTGCAAATCTGGTTGCTAATGGTGGACAGCAGTCAAACACATATGAAGGCTAAAATCATCTACCTGATGACGCCATTGTTCAAGATCCCAAGATTCAAAGTTTCAAAGTGACTTCACTGCCAACGAATCCAGAATCCATATTTCAGAATGTTGATGGTAATCACCGATGACAGGATGTGTGGCAAATCCATTATCTAGTGAAATGTTGTTGACTTTAAGGGATGAGTTAGCAAAATTTCAGATTCATCAAAATTTCTCAACATCAGTGTTTCTTTGTTTGAAATCCAGTCAACTCATACCTGAAAGTAAATATTGTTTTCTTGGCTTAGTCGCTAAAAGATTAGAAAATGAAATTGAACTATTAGATGTTCAAATTAAATCACATGAGTTATGAGATCCCAAAAAGTTTTTGGAAACTCTCCCTCCTTCAAAACAAGAAACAATAGGGCTGCTCGTGGATGTTTGCATTGACAGTTTGCAGCTGGAGGCCTGTGTTGAGGATTTGGGGCAGCAAACAGAGTCTAGTTTCTTTGATCCTATTGCAGCGTACATGGAAATTTTTTCCAGTTTGAATGATAAATCAGATTGTCTTTTACACAACCAGACTCATTTTGTGAATGTATGGTTGTCAGCATTTACATTTGTGTCCTAGTTCAAGCACTTCCAAGCAGCATCCTTGTCACAGTTACTTGATTGGTTGATCTGGCATTACAACATCATTTGATCTATTGATTTTGCTGCAAAGTAGGGTAGGTTTTTGTATAAATAAGTTTTCCAAGGTAGAATTTCAGTTTCCAGGATTTGTTTATGTACAGGCTGCAGTATGTGTATGTGTTATGGATTGGTATAAGTTGTTGTGGGTTTGCATCTATTTGACCATATTTCCCAATGGATGAGGCACTAATCTACATGTTCCCAGATATCTAGGGTTCTAGGCACCTCCAAGGAGCTACCATCCCAGATGGCGCCACTGTTAGAGTCAGTCCCTTGGCCTTCCTTCAGTGATCAAAATGGGCATCTTATTATGTCTATTTTGTTATATGTTTTGCACATCATCTTTAGTACAAAACATGTCATAAGCATTTTCATCAGGAGAAGCTTGGAAAAAGCTTTCCAGCGGTATATCGCACTCCCAAAACCGGCTCCCAGATCAGAAGATATGACCGAATGAATGATTGACTCCTGTCTGTGAAAATTCACTGAATGGATAAAAGGCAAAGAAGGCCAAGAGGAAACAGAATTCTGAGCCTACATTAGATATGGATGTTGCAGGGCCTACTAGGAAGGCTTCTCTGGGATGATGTCATTGCCCCTTTCTTCTAACATGGATACTTTTAAAAGATTTTGGTGAGATGGCTCTATGCTTATTGAAACCCCAAAAATCATTCTTCCATGAAATCCATGATACTAGAACAAAATAAAGTTGCAAATTCAGAGGCTTCTATTATGGCATCAGTATGTTCAAATGTTGAAAATATTGCAACAGGCAACCATTAGTGTTTTGGTCCGCATGATGGCACTAGAAATGATGCTCTCCCAGCATCTGGCCAAATTCAAGTTCAGGGGAATATGAAATGGTCCTATTTAATCAAAGTATCATTGTTATCAGAATTTCACTCTAGTTCATTGCACCCTTGCACATAGTAAAGAAAAAGAGAAGTATGGCAATCTCACAAGGGAAAAAGTATCAGAGATCGTTAAAGAAAGGCACCTGCAAGAATTCTTCGATCAAAATTATAGTTTTGTTGGTGATCTTGTGAAAACAGAGGGTCAATCTGGAATCATGTTTTCAAATCAAGAAATGATTTTTAATGGGAAGCTCAAGGCCTTAAAAGGTGAAAACTTCATGTTGAAATTCTCTTAGGGACTATAAAGTGGGACAAGTATAAATTATTTCTTAGATGTTGGCCTTAACAAAGCACGCATACTTTTCCTGGCATTGGTTTTTTCTTGGTTGTTGTAATTTGGGGATCACTTTGACATGCCTCTAATGTTGTAGATATTGATGCCAAGATGAATATTATAAAGGAAAAATGTCAATGGGAAAGGATGCAGAAATAGAAAGCAATGATGGCTCTTTTGATAATTCTTCAATGACTTTCAAGTTGATTTCACACAATTGCAATGATGAGGTTAATGAATATGTACTACAAGGAAAGGAATGGTTTTAAAGTAGGAAGCAAAAAATATATGGAGTTTCTTGAGCATGAAAGAGCCATTACAGTGTGGCAAAGACATCCTATGAAACCCATTACAATGCCAAATGTCAATTTGAAGAAGACACAGTAGCTATTTTTTGGATGGGTATTTGGTGGCTTTAAAAACCATGAGAGTTGTGCGTAGCCCTTTGGCGCTTCAGGTATAGCCATATTCAAAAGTGTTGTGTGTAGCCCTTCGGTGTTGCGCGTAGAGCCATCCCCAATGTTACATCAAGGAGAGACACCCAGCATTGGAAGGCGATAGGGGTTGGACATCAAAATGCCAAATGTCAGTTTGAAGAAAGATGGGAATGGTATAGAGGTGCGGAAATATCCTAAAGCAATGGTGAAGTTGAAGACACAAATTAAACGCACCAAAGAAATCCTTAATACTAATAATGAGGCCCCTCTATTAGTTGAATCAATTTATAAGGATCGTGATTTCAGGAGTACCATAACTCGACAGAAATTTGAAGAGATTTGTGGGGATCTGTTTTAGGAGGCGCTTTTTCCTAAAAAGAAAATTCTTAAGCATTCTAGCTTGAAGGTGGAAGACCATAACTTGCATGCCAAAATTGCAGGCATTGATCCAAGAAATTCTTGGCAAAAAGGAATTAGATAAGCATCTTGATGTTGATGAAACTGTAGTGCTCGAATCAGCACTTCATGCTGCAAATTTGAGTGATGGAATCAAGCTAACCCGCAAGCTGGTAATGATTGATGGTGCAACATATGGTATCATAATCGAATTGAATAATCCTGATCTAGATAACAGACAAATTGGATAAGTTGCAGCCTAGTTTTGAAGCAACCCTACATATTGGTTCCAAGGATTCTTGTTTTTTTTGCATGCTTACGATGAGAGCCGAAGGCACAGCTCAGCGCCCCTACATCCACAACACACACAAGTTAAGAAATCGAAAGCCAAGCCAATCTAGTTGTGGCACTGCGCTTCTAGCTGTGGCGCTGCACTTCGGGAGTGTGGCCCTATGCGCAATGCTTACACCTAGGCAACAAACAGAAGCAACAAATTGCATAGTTAGTTTCTAAACAAAGTTATTATCATAACATCCAACCTTGGAGAAGAGTTCTTGCTTAATGCAAGGCCTGATATCCAACTTTTATGTTTCATTGCTAAATCCCCAAGCCACTCATGCTGCATATTACAAGTCATAACACACAGGTCAAAGCCTAGCAACCAAGTCTAGTGCCAAGCCCATGAAAATGTTAAAATAGGGCACTGAAAAAATGTTGAATCCAAGTGTCTGATTGATTAAAATGATAGAGGATTCATTCTATGGTGTTAAATATTTGATATAGGATTACATTACTAACAGGTGGAGGCCAGTTGCTTAATTACATGTATGAGTGAAAGTGTAATTTTTGCTTGAAGGATTGAAAAACCAAAATGCACAGTGTTGGAGATACTATTGTTAAAAACATAGGGGATAATTCAGTTTCTGAGGTGCTTGCGATGGAATTTTTTATTTTATCTCCAGTCAAGCGATGGTTGATATGGTTGACAAATTCAATGATCCTCGCAATACTGGTGCTGAAATTGTTAATGAATGGTTGGAGTATGACATTTCTAGTGATGACATTACAGTTATTGTTGTACAAATTAATAGCTCGCAGAATTCTATGTACAACTAGTAGTCAGAGAACATCCAAGGAGGAACAAGAACAGCAGGTTGATCAAACAACTCCAAGATTGGTGCAGGCAGGTGCGAGGTGGCAGTCAAAGGGAAGATTTTGTGGAATATGGTTCCACACTTAAAGGAGCAAATAGAGTGATATTAATCCACTTGGAAAAATTCACTGATTTTGGTTTTCAAAACAACTCTATTTGCCATAGTTCACAAGAGTTTTATTCAATATTGTTTAGTTTATAATATCGTTTTATGATAGGATTTTATTATTATTTTTATTTTTATTTTTTATTTCCTATGTTGAGTAAATTTAAAATGATTTTGTAATATTATAAATAGGATTATTTTAAAGATGTAAGGGTTCAATTTTTGCAGCAGGAGGAGACTGCTTGGGACTGTGTGATTTGTTTTAAATATTATTTTAATAAATTAGGTTTTTCCCTTTAAATTTGGGATTCATCATAGTGCTAAATGTGCAGCATGTGTTCCTTGTAAAATCATTTTCATACTTTGTTTTTCTGCTAATTTCGTTACAGCATTCTCTAAGTGAAGTGTTTGGAATCCATCAATGCCACAATGCTCCTTTCATAATGATTATGTTGTTTCATGTGTGGTTATCTTTTCAGAATCCATCTCCTAATAGATGCTCTGTTGAGTAACCCTGCGCTTCTCTTTCTTCTAAAGTTGCCATTGTAGATCCATCTTCTGATTGATGCCTGCAGGGCAATGGGCTTTCTCCTCTTTTCTTCTCTCATCTCCAATATTTTATCTCGTTGAACATTGCACTTACTTTGCCCCAAGTTTGTCGGTAGAAACTAGCCTTGAATCCATAGCCCAATGGTCCTTTCTCTTGCTATTTTCGACCCACAAAATTTTAAATCAAATTCTTGTACTCCATAGCTAGCCTAAGATTCATTTATTGCAGCCACCTTTCATTTCCAAAGAGAGAGCCCTCTCTGGTTTAGCAGGGCTAGATGCCAAATCAAAAGCTTGGTCTGTGGTTACCTCGGAATTGCCTTTTCTCAGCCTTGAGGTACATTCTAAGTGCTAACACCAACAACCTAAAGTCATTCTCGCATGCCTGCCTTCCAATGACTGTGGTCTAGAATTGCCAATTTTGTGCCTGCGACCCAAGGATTTGAGCCACTTTTCTAGCCCAGAATCCTGGCCTCTACCCAAAACTTGTTGTAACTTTCAAAAATCATTAAAAACATGATAACCATGCTAATCAATCAAAAATTGTCATCAGAACTAGGCCTAAGCATCCCCAACCGAGACTGAAATTATGTCAAACACTTGGCCTCAATGCAACCTATAGGTCTAGGATACAAGAGAAAGCATAATGACTCAAAGAATTTATGAAAATTAACTAGAAGGATCACCTCCTTCTCCATTAACTACTACATCATCAATTAGATCTTGCATCCATCCATTTAATAGTTACAAGTAAATATATTAATAACCATGACCTGAACCAGTCCTTCAACCATTCTTATAACCAACATAAAGCCATATACATATCAGAGATATGACAATAATTAAATAATCAGTGCAAAAGTAACAGAACTTAATTTTTATTAATCATAGGCAAATTTGACCAGGTTTGAGACTTCCACATACCACCTGACCATAGACATGGTTGAACCAAATATCTCTTTCAGCCAGTCACCTCCATGTCATATTCCAAGCATGAATGTGGGATCTCATAAAACAACCAATCCAAGAACAATCAAGGGAATCCAGAGGTTAAACCACCTCCACCCTCATCCAACTGTGATCACACCATAACGAGTGCTCTGATCACAATTGCACAAAACTTGGAATGCCATCTACGATCCATCACTATCCTTGAGGAATTTTCAATCCCCTTGCCTCTCAGGCTTTACCACAATCCAAACCTAGATCACTAGGCCCTAAACCAAGATTTTTCCCTCAGGCTTTACCGTGTATCGCTCCAAAACTGATCAAGGGATTCCTAGGCCTTTGGGAATGAACCTTGAGACCACCTTCACCTCGGATTCTGAAATCAATCGTGCAATTCTGAAGTTCCAAAACCGAAATAAACATCCCAACCTACCATGGCATCTGGAAAAAGGTTAGGCTAGGCTAAAAACTATTGTCACAACCCGGCAAGACCATGCCACCAACAACAAGAGGACCATACACAAACATGGAAATCCATGCATGTCCAAACCAGCTAGGAAATATCACATGCAAAAGGATACCTACAAGTACTCTTGTTGAAGTTGCTTGATCCTTCTTTCCTTTCCTTGTTCCTTGCTTTCTTTTCCTTTCCTTTCCTTGCCTTCTCGTTCCTTTGCTCCAAACTAGAGTGCTCCAAGAAAACTCTAAGTGACCAAGAAATTGAGAGAGAGAGAATAATGAGAGAGCTCCATTCTTGAACTGACAAAAGCCATGAACTGATCCTCAGAAGCCTTTTTATGCATGAGGCCTCTAATTTCTTCATTTTCCATTATTTTCCTTCAATTTCATCCTCACATGCAACCTATGACCTTTTACTTTCCTTTTCTCCTAATTTCCTTTATTTCCATAAATAAATGTGCCAAAAATGCCTTTTTTTTCCTTTTAATTCCTTTTCCTTAGCCTTTGCCATTTTTCCTTAGCCAAAGCACACATATAGTGATGCCCACTAGGATATATTTTCCCAACATTCATCTTGGAATAAGTGTCCCTAAATCTCATGAAAATATTCCCATCCATCTTGAAATTGGAGGAAAGAGACCTATGTTGGTTATGGAGCCTAATTATCTTCGTGATTTAGAGGTCATGTTTTTAGCCACGTTTGGACCCTAATTATTGACATTCGATGTAAGGGGGATTTCCCCCATATTATTTTTTTCATGGAGCCCAAGGGGCTGGCAACAAATAGCCCTTGCTAACAAGGGATTGGAGTAGTGCTTCCGAAAAAAAAAAAAAATATTATATATATATATATATATATATATATATATATATATATAAATAAATTTGAAATTTTGCCTTGTAAAATATTGTAATTCCATAGTCAATCTGGATTGTTCATCATTAGGTCACATATCTTACAGTAGATGTTATGTTATGGTTTTTTTCCTAGAAGGAAATGTTATTTTTATGAAGGAATTGCATTATGGTCATGTACAGTTAAGAGAGAATTGTAATTGGGAGAGGAGATTGTAAAAGAGAGAGGAGGAGGTTGTAGTGGATGTGATATAGGTTGTATACCTTCATTTAGTTAGATGGAATAAAAGGAAGGACTTTCTATTTCTCCATGGAAATAGCCCAAATCGAGTGAACCACATATATTAGTGTCTCCTTTGTATTATTTCATTATATGTTTTATTTTTGCATTCATTTTGATTTTATTCCTAACAATCCTATCAGAAGAATAACGTTACACAATTACAATTTCAGTAGAGTTATATTCTAGCCCAAAGCAATCAGAGCCTCATATCCCTGAGGTGTTTATGACCTTCATCTCCTTGTAAATCCTTATTTCCCATAATTCGCATCCCTCTCTTCTTGTGATTGAGGCCTAATACATATTGTTCTTCCTCTTCCTTGCATGGAGAATAACATAAGGTGAAGCAGTCCTATGTCACTTCGGATCGAAGGAATCAAGACAATGGTTGTGGATAGTTTTGGCAACAAATTCAAGTATAGGTTTGTTATATTTTTGATGAATTTAATAAAATTGGATTTCTCTCTTCTTTCCCTCCTGTAAATTATAACTTAATTGTATCTATTAGATATATTTTCAACGTTTAGGAGTGGTCCTAACTCTCCTATCAAAAGTTACTTAGGATAGTTCTTTCATATTTTTCTTATTTTTGCCAATTTTTTCAGGAAGGTTGTTTTCTTTATTGTTTGCAGGTATGCATATTAGTTCAAGTAGCAGCAAATATGATTAAAGCAAGGAAAATTTGTGAAGCTCATCTCCAACCTACTATCCAATCAAGTGAGTCCCTTGTAACCAACTAGTAGTTATTTTGAAATTGTCATAAGCTACTCTGGGGAAAGATCCAATGGGACATATATATCCTAAGTTCTAATGCTTGGGAAGATGTAGATATGATATATCAAAATAAATCATTTATTTTTTATTGTTAAATTTGGGACCTCACTTTTGCACATAGACCTTATACCTTATTTTGAGGGTGACTCCAAACATCTAGAATGACCTTGTGCTATTTTAATGGAATTACATTATGATATCCCTTGTATATGTTGCAGACATGTTGATCTTTTACTATATTACATGATGATGTGTACAATATTTATGTTTGTCACAAAACATGGATATGTGTATGATGTTGTGACTTATACAGATCTATGATGACCAACTTGTTCTTGAATATGTTCTATTGTGGTAATGTATATTGTGAATATGATGATGAGATTAATTTATTGTCTTATACCTTGATTATGTTATGATGTGTAAAATGTGATAAAAGTTAATTGGTATTTCCAAGTAATGATAGGAAAAATCATGTGCATGATGAACTCCAAGTTAAAATTCTAGTGACCTTGAAAGGGTCCAAAGGTCAAACTGCCTAAAGTAGTCAAGAGTCCAAATTACCTCCATTGATAGTGAATATATAATTTATTTTATGATTATATTGAGTGGAACTATGTAATTTGTATCTTGATATTGTGAGTATAAAACAAGGTTAGACCTTGCTATATAGCCATTCTACAAGCATGAGACACACCAATGAGGTAAATTAATCATTTACTATGTTAGAGAAAGGTACAAGTGCATTCCTACATGGTTAATTTCCTTATAAGACATAGTGACTCTTTATGACAAAAAGGAAGCAAAATGAGGGCATTGAGTCCTCATTCCTTACTTAGGAGATTTGAAATTTTCACTAAGATCATAAAAAGATTAGAGAATGATGTGGCCTAATTAAATGATATCAAGAAAAAATTAGTAGTAATCCCCATGAGAAAATATACTTCCAAATGTGTCATCTTAAGAAAATATTAAAAGATAAAAATAAAAATGACTTCTATTAAAACAAGAAAAAGTGAATATCTAGAGAACATAACAAGTTGTTTGGTTAATGTTGGAATTATCTAATGACTAATTAGAAGAAAATGTGGGGTGAGTAGTAAATATGTTTTGATTATTAAAATTATGAGTGAATAGTAATAGTAAAGATATTTCCATTGTTAAAATTATGGAATTTCACATGTTCTAGGTGAAATGAGGGAAAAATGTTATCAATAAAATAAAATGGGTTTGTATTATAAAGGGGTTATTTTTTTAATGTAGGATGAATCTATGAAGATGAAATGCTATCAATAGAATAAAATGGGTTTGTATTATAAAGGGGTTATTTTGTTAGTGTAGGATGAATCTATGAAGATGGATAATGCTTTTTAGTGAAATACGGCGATGAAGTAAGATTTTAATATACTGTACACAGTAGGAAAGTCTACAGTATATTAAAAGTAGGACAGTCCTCTAAAGCAGCTACAGCATATACAGCAACAGAATCTTCAAAAGGAAAGGAAATTTTGTTTTTAGATGTGTACCAAGATGCTCAAGACCCCACCGAGCCAGACTATGAAGAAAAATATCTAAAGATAATGGAGGAAGCATATCTGCAAGAGAATCAATCTTCTGACGAATTCAATGATTATGACTCAGACCGTAGCCCTAAGGGACCATGGTGATAGTCCTTAGATTCCTTGTAAATAGTTGAAAGTTTGAATTATTGTACTAGAATATTGAGTAGACACCGTCAAACTATGGCAATGCCGACAGGACCCTCAAATATTTCCACTTTGAATTATTCTCCTTAGTGTGATTTTGAATTATTGTACTGGAATATTGAGTAGACACTGTCGGACTATGGAAATGCCGACAGGACCCTCAATTATTTCCACTTTGTGTCATGTCTAAAAAAAAAATAGTCTATAAAATAAGAAATCGGCAAAAGAGAAGCACACATTGTTGGACCGAGTGCTTCAAAACTCTGAGATTTCTTATTTTCATATTGTAATGATCTGTAAGTTTTCATTTTTAGTTAATAAAAGCTTCGTGCACCTTTTTACTCTAAGTTGAGTTTTTCGCTTGATATCTTCTTCTAAGTATCAGTGAGGCTGCAAAGGAGGCGTTAGTAAAGCTACTGAGAGAAATGCCTAAGGAGAGGCCAAGGTACAGAAGACGAGCACAACAAGTGCTAGAAGATACCGTCTCAAGGAACTACTTTTACTTAAGAGCTTGGTTTTCTCAATCTTTTATTTCTCTATAGTATCAGAGCCAGTTGTCTTATGATTCTATAGGTTTACCAAACGACTCGTATTTTCAATACAATTCTTTAGTGTAGAAATTTTGAATAATTTAACACATATTCAATGGAGATTATCCTGATCATGTACTATTGCGGAAAACATACACAATACATAAGCTCCTCTACGTTGATCATCAATATAGCAGTATCAATAACAATAAAACATCAAGAGCATTCACACATTAACACAGCATGTATCCCGGGGAAAGCATCTCGCTAAAAACCCCAACTATCTGTATATTAATGATTGAGTCATGTAACATTACACAGCATAATACTTCTCACAAGTATCTCCACCTCTGTTACACACAATACAGCTCAGATCTGAATCAATCACTGGCTCAAATCTCCTTCCGCTGCTTGCCTGCCTCCGCTGCTCAAT
>APFE030923001.1:28085-88535 GCA_000404065.3 Pinus taeda | reverse complement strand
CCTCTGTAGCTCAAACTAAAGTGCTCCAAGAGAATAAGACAAAGTTTATAGTCTAAATATTATTATGAGCTAATAATATTTGACTGTTCTATATTTAGACTGAGCAGTCACTTCGCTGTGATCTAAAAATAGAAGTCCATCTATTTTTTCCAACTTGATCAATCATCCATAAACAGCAACCTGCAATCCATAGACATGATCCATATGTCTAAAAATAGACATAGTCTAAAATAGAGCGCCAAAAATAGCTTGCGGGCCCACTTAGTGAAGGCGACTCTTTTCACTAAGCTCCATCATCTTGTTACAATCTCAACATTTAGCTGATGAAAAGAAACCAGGAAACCTGACAAGAAGAGCTTCGTTGCAAGAAGGTAAAATAAGAATACTTCAAGAAAAGCCTTCTACCCCGCGACCCATCATTCATCTGAGAAAATATGCATTACCAGTCTCAGAATCTATGGGATCCTCTGCCCAAACAGCCAGCACTTCTAGTCAACCTATTTTATCTTCAAATGAATTGTATATACCTGAAGTTAAGCCTTTTCTTGTTGTAAATAAGATGTTTAGAATTTCTAATTCCCAGATATCCCCAGTTGAAGAATGGCAATATGCTAACTGTCGCTTTGTAAAAGGAGGCAAATGGCCATCAAAGATGAAATTATGTACTACTTCGTCCTCCTCAAAGAAACCTCCTACAAGATCTGATTGTGCCCCTTTAGTTGAACACAACTCCTCAAATACAAACGATTTAGACCAGTTGTATGAAATTGGTAATTATATTACCACATGGTGTTCTTATGCTGAAAATGCTATAGATGATCTGGGAGCACAAAATGAGCTCATCCTAGCCAATCTCAAGCTCTTACATGATGAACAACAAGAAGAAAGAGCCGAGAAAGAGGCAAGGATGCAGAAAAAGGAAAGAAGAAGAAAATCTAAAGCAGCTCAAAGCTCAAAATTTTCTATAGATATGTCGACCCCAAATTTTTGGGATTTAGAAGAAATAGAAGCTAGCACCTCTGAAAAACCTTTCAGACCAATGAAAATAGAGTCTATTCCAGAGCAGCCAAGAAAAACAAAAGCAGAAATAGTGACTCTTGAAAATGCAGCTTCTATATTTCCATCTTTTATCATGCCATCAATCCAAAAAGAAAATTTTGTTAAAGAATTCCAAAATATCCTAGAATAGAAGAAGATTTGTTTGCTTCTAATTCTAGCGGTTATATTTTGGATTTGGATAAATCAACAAATCTAGTTGAATCAATTCGAATATGGATCGGAGCATTATACCAAATGCAAGTAACTACAAAGCTCAATAATATGTCCATATTTGTTCTAGCAGAGAAAAGAATGGCCGGAATAGTTTATGACTGGTGGATTGAACCTCCTGAGTCAAAACGACAAGCAGTCATTGCAGCAGAACTTTCTACTCTAGAGGTACTACTAAAAACACAGTTTGTCGCCGAGCCAATAGATGAGAAGAAGCAAATCATTACAGACCTTGCTAGAATGGAACTGAAAGATTTAAAATACCTTGAAGCTTTTGGTCAAGATTTTATGGCCAAAGCTTACAAATCAAATCTTTCAAATGATTCAGTTCAAAAAAAATATTTTCTATCAAAATTACCAAGAAATCTAGGAGATCTGATTTCTAAAGATATTGAGCTTCAAAGCAAAACAATAGATCAAATTTACTGGATAGATATTTTATTCAGGTGTCAAGAGAAAGTCAAATATCTCTGTTGGCAAAAACAGGCACATGATATAACTCCCAGTGCCAATGTTTGTGTGTTGCTTTGCCATGGACACCATTTAAGAAAAGGAGAAAACATAAAAGGTATGGGAAATTCAAGACCAAGAAAATTGCAAATCCCAAATGACCTCTTAAAAGTTTTAGATTTCTAAAGAAGAGGAAACAGCCGAGCACCAAAAACAATTGTTGTTTCATATGCAAACATGAAGGACACTATGCTCGTGTTTGTCCAAAAAGCACATCCGGTAAATTGAAAGCATGTGTAGATATTGAAGAATTTTGTGATGATTGGTTTGTTGTACAATCAGAAAAAGAACCATCAAATGTATATATGTTAACTGATGCTTCTTTTTAAGAAAATGAAGAGTTAGTCAATTTTGTTCAAAAAATGAATATTTGTTATGATCTACTGATGAATTTTCAGCTGAAGATGAAGAAGAAGAACTTCATTACAGCAAATAATTTGACTCTAACACAGACAGTTTTGAAAATAGTCAAACAGAATCTTTATATTGGTCTCTCCCACCAGAGAAAGACAAAGGAATACAAGTTATCCCTATTCTCCCTCAGTTAAACTCTTTTTGTCCATGTCAGAAAAATATTGGACAAACATCTTCAATGCCAGTTCCTGAATTCGACCCACCAGCAGAACAAACTTTCTTGAAGAAAATGTTAAAAATAAATAATCTTTTGTATATACCAGTCTCCGTGCAAGTTAAAAATAGTTGGATAGATCTTGATGCATTTATTGATACCAGTGGCTCAAACAATCTTGCCAGACCATCGTTGTTTAAAGGATTATGGAAACCTCTCCAGAATATCTTGATTTTAGAAACAATTGGAGGTACAGTTAATCTTACTCACTATGTCGATAATATTTCTTTAAAAATAAGTGGGAAGATTGTCAAGATATCTGCTATACAGCATTACGACCCATCTGCCAGTTTAATTCTGGGTATGCCATTTATCAATTCTGTTTTGCCCGTAACTATTAACAAAGATAAAGTTATCTTCAATTTCAAAAAACAAGCAATCTTTGTTCCGAGATTAAAATTTGCAGACTCTGAAGTAAGAAGAGAAAGCTAGAAGAAGACCAGCACAAGAAAGCCAAAAAATGATTCCAAAGATTGGCAGAAACTACTGCAGATTTATGAAGAAAAGGAAGCTCTCAAAACAAAACAAAAAACAGCAATAGATCCGCAATGGACTCAAGAACAAATCCCTATATATCAGCGGTTAGTTAAAAGCTGCTCAGAAGACCCTCAGAAGTTTTGGGAAAAAGAGAGCGCCAAGCAAGAAATCGTGACCATGCATGATAATGGAGTAAAAGGTAATTTAATTCCTTGTACTCCTTCTGATGAACAAGAAATAAAAAACAGATTGAAGAATTGTTGAAGTTGAGGTTGATTGAACCGAGTTTTTCCCATTATTTATGTTCTGCATTTTTGGTTCGCAATCATTCTGAAATAGTTCGAGGTAAATCAATAATGGTGATTAATTACAAACCATTGAATGCAATCACTCAAAGCTTTCATTATCCCTTTCCTCATCAAGAAGTAATAATGCAGAAAATTCAGAAGAGTAAAATCTTCAGTAAATTTGATATGAAATCTGGTTATTACCAGATTCAGATTGAAGAAGCAGACAGACATAAGACAACGTTCACATGCCCTACAAGATTTTACCAATGGAGAGTTGTTCCATTTGGATTAAACAATGCTCTTGCTTTCTTCCAGAAGAGAATGGATTTTATATTTGGTAAGTATGATTTTATCATAACTTACATTGATGATATTTTAATCCATAGTCCAGATTTACAAACACATTTGGCTCATCTAGAAATATTTTTTCAAGAAGTTCAAGCTCATGGTATTGTCCTCTCAAAAAAGAAAATGGTGTTATTCCAAAATGATATTGATTTCCTTGGAATTCATGTAATCGATGGACATATACAAATGCAGCTGCATGTGCTAACAAAGCTTTTTGAGTTCCCTGATGAACTCAAAGACACCAAAATGATTCAGAGATTTTTGGGTGTTTTAAATTACATCCATAAATACATTCCCAGGCTATTTGAAAAAATTGTTCCTATTCGAAAGCATTTAAAATCAAGTTGGTCTAGTCAAGCCACTGTCGCTGTCAAAAATCTCAAAGAAGAATGTAAGTCCCTGCCAAACTTGCAGCCTCCAGGAGAAGGATTTTTAATTTTACAAACAGATGCCTCAGATGATTTTTAGGCAGCTATTCTTTTTGAAAGAAAGGAGGAAAACAAAGAAGAAGAATTATGCGCCTATGCATCAGGAGAATTCCTCCTCAATCAGAAAAATTATTTTGCTGCTGAAAAAGAAACTCTTGCAATATTTAATGGCATTCAAAAATTTGAATTGTATCTTGCGCCAAGAAAATTCTTGATTAGCACTGACTCAATGAATTTTAAATATTTCTTGTCAGCAAAATCATCAAGACAGATGGCAAGAGGAAGATTATTAGCATGGCAAATTTGGTTCCAGTGATATGATTTTGATGTAGAATGGATTCCTGGAAATTCTAACTATATTGTCGATGCTCTTACCAAGGAAATGAATAAGGCTCATAGAATTGGCCGCAGTCGAACAGAAGTCAGAGGAAGTATTTTTGATATTCCAGATCAGCCAGACAATCTTGTCACTTTGGCAAAAAGATTCAAAATTCTCGAGAAGCATGTTGAAGATCTTTGTTTGGAAATAAAAAAGGTAGTTGGACTCAGGCTTCGAAGAAACCAATGGATTCAAAAATGTCAAGCCTGGCAATCAAAGAATATTGGCACACTTCTTTGATTGGATCCTGAATTGGTAAAAGTATACTCTTTACCAAATATGAAAGTCAAATTATATTTCAGAACACTTGATGATTTATGGTCCATACAGTATACTCAATCTATGATTTGGGTCTTGCAAATTTTAAATTATTATCAGATGATTGGTTGTATTGATTTTGCACTTGAAATCTTTACAAGGGCTAAGATGATGGACATTGATGATGTTAACCTCAAGATAGAAGTTGGTCAGTTTTTACAGACCTTAAGAATTCTAGATCTGTTAGAGGAAATGGAAGCATCATATCTACAAAGAAGAGATCCAGATTATATGCATTCAGATAGTTTTCCTCAGTATGAAATCTTCGAGCCCTTTGCAAATTGGGAAATCAAAGACGGATACTGCAAAAAGAAACAAGTTGAAAGACAATCTCAATGTGTAGAAAGAACTCTACAATATATTAAAATCTTTTCAACACCATGGGATTTTAATAGCCCAGAAATAAGAAATGCTATTGAGCCAAATCCCTTTTCATAGGTTTTTGCAAATGAGTTTTCACAAAGTTCCGCATTTGCGGAAAATAAGGACGAAGTAAATAGAGTTTTGGGGTGGTTAAAATAATTTCACATGCAAAATTTGGCTAAGAAAATTCATATTATCAAAAATTTACTGAATCGCAAGGGAAGTATCATGTTTTAAAGTTTTCAGTGAATCAAAAGGCATTAATCACAGTTGAAGTAAGTTTAGGAAATTGGACTGCAGATATTATATGTTTGATTAGTCTGTTATTATCAACCAGGGTATGCACAGCATTCAATTTTGAGTTTGGATGGCAAGAAAAGGAAGGTGTTAGTGATCACTGCAAAATCTAGGTACAGCACACCATCGAAATAGCTACTAGTATGTTCCAGATTTTTAAATGGGAATTATTCGATGGAATAGAACTACCAGTGCAACAGATGACAGCTTTCTCAAAAGCAAATAAAGATTCTTTCTTAGATATTGAGATAAATCCTACATCTTACATCAATAGATGGAGAAAGAAAGATTACCCATTCAAGTTACCCTACCAAATCCATCATCCCTACAAAGATCGAATAAAGTTAGAAGTAGGATAGTCCTCTAAAGCAGCTACAGCATCTACAACAACAACATCTTCAAAAGGAAAGGACATTTTGTTTTTAGATGTGTACCAAGATGCTCAAGACCCCACCGACCCAGACTATGAAGAAAAATATCTAAAGATAATGGAGGAAGCATATCTGCAAGAGAATCAATCTTCTGACGAATTCGATGATTATGACTTAAACTGCAGCCCTAAGGGACCATGGTGATAGTCCCTAGATTCCTTGTAAATAGTTGAAAGTTTGAATTATTGTACTGGAATATTGAGTAGACACCGTCGGACTATGGCAATGCCGACAGGACCCTCAAATATTTCCACTTTGAATTATTTTCCTTAGTGTGCTTTTGAATTATTGTACTGGAATATTGAGTAGACACCATCAAACTATGGAAATGCTGACATGACCCTCAATTATTTCCACTGTGTCATGTCTAAAAAAAAAATAGTCTATAAAATAAAAAATTGACAGAAGAGAAGCACACATTGTTGGACCGAGTGCTTCAAAACTCTGAGATTTCTTGTTTTCATATTGTAATGCTCTGTAAGTTTTCCTTTTGAGTTAATAAAAGCTTTGTGCACCTTTTTACTCTAAGTTGTTGTTCGCTTGATATCTTCTTCCAAGTATCAGTAAGGCTGTAAAGTAGGCATTAGTAAAGCTACTAAGAGAAATGCCTGAGGAGAGGCTAAGGTGTAGAAGACGCGTGCAGCAAGTGCAAGAAGATATCATCTCAAGGAACTACTTTTACTTAAGAGGTTAGTTTTCTTGATCTTTTATTTCTCTATAGGTGCAGAAGACGCACGCAGCAAGTGCTAGAAGATACCGTCTCAAGGAACTACTTTTACTTAAGAGGTTGGTTTCTCTCTGGTATCAGAGCCCTGCAACATTCCTAATGGCTAGTTTAATCACATCCTTTTCAACTCTAGAAAGACGTGTTGTTACTGAAGTAGATTCTAGATCTCTTGAAAAGGAAATCGATTTTGAAAAAGAATTAGAGATAGTAGAGAATCCTAAAAGTTGGAATCCTCCAACTCTTCATGCAGTTGATGTTTATAAAACTCCTCTCTCTAATATCTTTCAGAAAAAAATGCTTCTAAAAGAAGTGGAAGTTAAAATCAAAATCTCAGGTCCTTCTGTACATATTATGTCTCTCTTTGTTTACCACTGAAGAAATCAAAAAATTTCGCCAATATGCAAACGACAAAAAATATTCCTATTTAAATTTTGGAGGTATAAGGATAGGTTTGGCCCCTTTGTTTAGACATGGCTTAAATACTTCGTCCATGTCTGAAGTTTTTGATACTTGACACTAGAACTATGATCATGCTAGAATAGGTACCATTGTTGGTAACCTATCTACTGGTTGTCAATATGGAACGATTTTCCCTGATTACTCTATTAGTCTTACGGATCCTCATCTGAAGGATTGTTGGAAACTTATGGTAGGAGTTCAAGGATTACAGATGGTTGATGAAAGTGAATTTTTATCTGTAAATAATTCATACATCCTTCCAGTTGACTAATACAGTCCATCCGAAATTAAAACAGCGAGTGCTCAGAGATTGTGTGTCAGTTGGTTTAAACAATGCACAAGTAGAGGGAGTGTCTTATGATCTATAGGTTTACCAAACGATTGGTATTTTCAATACAAGTATTTAGCTGATTAAAAGAAACCAGGAAGCCTAACAATAAGAGCTTCATTGCAAAAAGGTAAAATAAGAATACTTCAAGAAAAGCCTTCTATCCCGCGACCCATCATTCATCCGAGAAAATATGCATTATCAGTTTCAGAATCTACAGGATCCTCTGCCGAAATAGCCAGCACTTCTAGTCAACCTATGTTATCTTCAAATGAATTGTATATATCTGAAGTTAAGCCTTTTCTTGCTGTAAATAAGATGTTTAGAATTTCTAATTCTAGATAGCCCCAGTTGAAGAATGGCAATATGTTAATCGTTGCTTTGTAAAAGGAGGCAAATTGCCACCAAAGACGAAATTTTGTACTACTTCGTCCTCCTCAAAGCAACCTCCTACAAGAGTTGATTATGCCCCTTTAGTTTAACACAACTCCTCAAATACAAACGATTTAGACCAGTTGTATCAAATTGGTAATTATATTACCACATGGTGTTCTTATGCTGAAAATGCTATAGATGATCTGGGAGCACAAAATGAGCTCATCCTAGCCAATCTCAAGCTCTTACATGATGAACAACAAGAAGAAAGCCCGAGAAAGAGGCAAGGATGCAGAAAAAGGAAAGAAGAAGAAAATCTAAAGCAACTCAAAGCTCAAAATTTTCTATAGATATGTCGACCCCAAATTTTTGGGATTTAGAAGAAACAGAAGCTAGCACCTCTGAAACACCTTTCAGACCAACGAAAATAGAGTCTATTCCAGAGCAGCCAAGAAAAACAAAAGCAGAAATAGTGACTCTTGAAAATGCAGCTTCTAAGTTTCCATCTTTTATCATGTCATCAATCCAAAAGGCAAATTTTGTTAAAGAATTCCAAAAATATCCTAGACTAGAAGAAAATCTGTTTGCTTCTAATTCTAGATGTTATATTTTGGATTTGGATAAATCAACAAATCTAGCTGAATCAATTCGAATATGGATCGGAGCGTTATACCAAATGCAAGTAACTACAAAGCTCAATAATATGTCCATATTTGTTCTAGCAGAGAAAAGAATGGCCAGAATAGTTTATGACTGGTGGATTGGACCTCCTGAGTCAGAACGACAAGCAATCATTGCAGCGGGACTTTCTACTCTAGAGGTACTATTGAAAACACAGTTTTTCCCGAGCCAATAGATGAGAAGAAGCAAATCATTACATACCTTGCTAGAATGGAACTGAAAGATTTAAAATATCTTGAAGCTTTTGGTCAAGATTTTATGGCCAAAGTTTACAAAGCAAATCTTTCAAATGATTCAGTTCAAAAGATTTTTTTTCTGTTAAAATTACCAGGAAATCTAGGAGATCTGATTTCTAAAAACATTGAGCTTCAAAGCAAAACAATAGATCAGATTCACTAGATAGATCTTTTATTCAGGTGTCAAGAGAAAGTCAAATATCTCTATTGGCAAAAACAGGCACATGATATAACTCCCAGTGCCAATGTTTGTCGTGTTGCTTTGCCATGGACACCATTTAAGAAAAGGAGAAAACATAAAAGGTATGGGAAATTCAAGACCAAGAAAATTGCAAATCCCAAATGACCTTTTAAAAATTTCAGATTTCTAAAGAAGAGGAAACAGTTGAGAACCAAAAACAATTGTTGTTTCATATGCAAACAGGAAGGACACTATGCTCGTGCTTGTCCAAAAAGCACATCTGGTAAATTGAAAGCATGTGTAGATATTGAAGAATTTTGTGATGATTGGTATGTTGTACAATCAAAAGAAGAACCATCAAATGTATATATGTTAATTGATGCTTCTTTTTCAAAAGATGAAGAGTTAGTCAATTCTGTTCAGAAAATGAAAATTTGTTATGATTGTTCCACTGATGAATTTTCAGTTGAAGATGAAGAAGAAGAACTTCATTACAGCGAAGAATTTGAGACTGACACAGACAGTGTTGAAAACAGTGAAACAAAATATTTTTGTTGGTCTCTCCCACCAGAGAAAGACAAAGGAAAACAGGTTATCCCTATTCTCCCTCAGTTAAACTCTTTTTGTCCATATCAGAAAAATATTGGACAAACATCTTTAATGCCAGTTCCTAAATTCGACCCACCAACAGAACAAACTCTCTTGAAGAAAATGTTAAAAAAAAATAATCTTTTGTATATACCAGTCTCCATGCAGGTTAAAAATAGTTGGATAGATCTTGATGCATTTATTGATAACGGTGGCTCAAACAATCTTGTCAGAGCATCATTGTTTAAAGGATTATGGAAACCTCTCCAGAATATCCTCATTTCATAAACAATCAGAGGTACAGTTAATCTTACTCACTATGTGGATAATATTTCTTTAAAAATAAGTGGGAATATTGTCAAGATATCTGCTATACAGCGTTACGACCCATCTGCCAGTTTAATTCTAGGTATGCCATTTATCAATTATGTTTTGCCCGTGACTATTAGTGAAGATAAAGTTATCTTCAATTTCAAAAAACAAGCAATCTCTATTATGAGATTAAAATTTGCAGACTCTGAAGTAAGAAGAGAAAGCCAAAAGAAGACCAGTGCAAGAAAGCCAAAAAATGATTCCAAAGATTGGCAGAAAGTACTGCAGATTTATGAAGAAAAGAAAGCTCTCAAAACAAAACAAAAAGCAGCAATAGATCCGCAATGGACTCAGGAACAAATCTATATATCAGTGGTTAGTTAAACGCTGCTCAGAAGACCCTCAGAAGTTTTGGGAAAAGGAGTAAAAGGTAATAAAAGGAGAAGAAGCATGTTGAAGATCTTTGTCTGGAAGTAAAAAAGGTAGTTGGACTCAGGCTTCGAAGAAACCAATGGATTCAAAAATGTCAAGCCTGCCAATCAAAGAATATTGGCACATTCTTGGATTGGATCCTGAATTGGTAAAAGTATACTCTTTACCAAATATGAAAGTCAAATTATATTTCAAAACACTTGATGATTTATAGTCCATACAGTGTACTCAATCTATGATTTGGGTCTTGCAAATTTTAAATTATTATCAGATGATGGGTTGTATTGATTTTGCACTTGAAATCTTTACAAGTGCTAAGATGATGGACCTTGATGATGTTAACATCAACATAGAAGTTGGTCAGTTTTTACAGAACTTAAGAATTCCATATCTGTTCGAGGAAATGGAAGCATCATATCTACAAAGAAGAGATCCAGATTATATGCATTCAGATAGTTTTCCTCAGTATGAAATCTTCGAGCCCTTTGCAGATTGGGAAATCAAGGATGGATACTACAAAAAGAAACAGGTTGAAAGAGAATCTCAATGTGTAGAAAGAACTTTACAGTATATTAAAATATTTTCAACACCATGGGATTTTAATAGCCCAGAAATAAGAAATGCTATTGAGCCAAATCCCTTTTCACAGGTTTTTGCAAATCAGTTTTCACAAAGTTCCACATTTGCAGAAAATAAGGATGAAATAAATAGAGTTTTGGGGTGGTTAAAAGAATTTCCCATGCAAAAGTTGGCTGAAAAAATTCATATTATCAAGAAATTGACCTAATCGCAAGGAAAGTATCATGTTTTAAAGTTTTTAGTGAATCAAAAGGCACTAATCACAGTTGGAGTAAGTTCAGGAAATTGGACTGCATATACTATACGTCTGATTAGTCTGTTATTATCAACCAGGGTATGCACAGCATTCAATTTTGAGTTTGGATGGCAAGAAAAGGAAAGTGTTAGTGATCACTGTAAAATCTGGGTACAGCGCACCATCGAAACAGCTACTAGTATGTTCCAGTTTTTTAAATGGGAATTATTGAATGGAATAGAACTACTAGTGCAACAGATGATAGCGTTCTCAAAAGCGCATAAAGGTTCTTTCTTAGATATTGAGATAAATCCTACATCTTACATCAATAGATGGAGAAAGAAAGATGACCCATTCAAGTTACCCTACCAAAGCCATCATCCCTACAAGGATCGAATAAAGTTGGGAGTAGGACAGTGCTCTAAAGCAGTTACAGCATCTACAGCAACAGCATCTTCAAAAGGAAAAGACATTTTGTTTTTAGATGTGTACCAAGATGCTCAAAACCCCACCGAGCCGGACTATGAAGAGAAATATCTAAAGATAATGGAGGAAGCATATCTACAAGAGAATCAATCTTCTAACGAATTCGATGATTATGACTCAGACCGTAGCCCTACGGGACCATGATGATAGTCCTTAGATTCCTTGTAAATAGTTGAAAGTTTGAATTATTGTACTGGAATATTGAGTAGACACCATCGGACTATGGCAATGCCGATAGGACCCTCAAATATTTCCTCTTTGAATTATTGTCCTTAGTGTGCTTTTGAATTATTGTACTGGAATATTAAGTAGACACCATCGGACTATGGAAATGCCGACATGACCCTCAATTATTTCCACATTGTGTCATGTCTAAAAAAAAAATAGTCTATAAAATAAGAAATCGGCAGAAGAGAAGCACACATTGTTGGACCGAGTGCTTCAAAACTCTAAGATTTCTTGTTTTCATATTGTAATGCTCTGTAAGTTTTCCTTTTGAGTTAATAAAAACTCTGTGCACCTTTTTACTCTAAGTTGAGTTGTTCGCTTGATATCTTCTTCTAAGTATCAGTAAGGCTGCAAAGGAGGTGTTAGTAAAGCTACTGAGAGAAGTGCCTGAGGAGAGGCCAAGGTGTAGAAGACGTGCGCAACAAGTACTAGAAGATAACGTCTCAAGGAACTACTTTTACTTAAGAGGTTGGTTTTCTTGATCTTTTATTTCTCTCTGGTTTTCTCGATCTTTTATTTCTCTCATCCCTACAATGATCGAATAAAGTTGGAAGTGGGACAGTCCTCTACAGCATCTATAGCAACAACCTCTTCAAAAGGAAAGGACATTTTGTTTTTAGATGTGTACCAAGATGCTCAAGACCCCACCGAGCCGGACTATGAAGACAAATATCTAAAGATAATGGAGGAAGCATATCTACAAGAGAATCAATCTTCAAACGAATTCGATGATTATGACTCAAACCGCAACTCTAAGGGACCATGGTGATAGTCCATAGATTCCTTGTAAATAGTTGAAAGTTTGAATTATTATACTGGAATATTGAGTAGACACCGTCGAACTATGGCAATGCCGACAGGACCCTCAAATCAACATCTAAATCATTTTTGAAGAATAGACATCCACAAGGATCCTACATATTTCTTGTAATTTTTTGGTGTTGTAATTTTTATGCCACTGATTTTCCTTTGAGCACCTTTGGAACCATGGAAAAGAATGTCAAAGTATAAGTTTTAAAAGAAACAAATGAAAAATAAATTATGAAATTGAATTTGTGAAAGATGTCATTAGATAGAGGATTCACTTATAAATCCATCATCATAAACTCCACCACACAAGATGAAAGAGATGAAGGGGTTTCACCCCTTAGAAGTTAGAGTTGCATAAAATCTCGTAGAAAGGATAATATATTTATGGATTTGAAAATACTATTAAGCAATTTAGCTCAATCTAAGGTTTTTATAAAGCTTAATCGAAGGTTTAACAAGGATTTTCATAATTACCTCTATTGAGGGTTAATCAAACCCTCAATCTATATCCTTTTGGGTTGATAAAAGTAGCTCAATTGAGCTAAATGCCTTCACAACTAATTAAAAGTGACCTCAATCAAACTCTTTAGCCCAATCAAGGGCTTACTTAACACAATCTAACACCCTAATTCAACATTTTCCATATCCTCTAGAATGCTCAATTGAGTACTTATTTAAGCACTCGATCAAGGTCTTCATAATTTGATTAAGCACTTAATTTACCTCAATTGAGGGTATTATAAGCATTATTTTCATGCTCTTCCTTGTACATATTTGCTAACCAATGTCAAGATTCACCCTGTAAAACGTATGTTGTGGTATGTATGGTTCTAGTTATAATGCAATGATTGGTTAAAATAATTATTGATCTCCCTGATGTAGTGTTTGTGTTTTTGGAGAAATGGAGTATCGGTTATTTAGTTGATTTGTGACTTTAAGTAGAAGGTGAACAATGAATGTTTGGATTTTATCTACTTTATGTTTCATTTTTTTCAATTTCTCAAAAACTAAAATTTTAAATTTTAAATTTATATTGTCACATTTTTCACATAATAAAAATAGTATCCGGCCTGGAGTATGCCGTAAAACTGCTTCTGCTTGGCTAAGAGCTCATCTTCCTCGGACGTAAGGAAACAGGTTAACGGCCCAAGACCCAGAGGCATCTGGCAGGAGTGAAAGCCTGCGCCCTTACGGACCACCAACGGGTTATTATAGGTGGCGTGGTTTTCCTTGATAAAGGTGATGAGTCAAACCAACATTCGCGGATAGCAGCCAAAGATGGCTGTCCTCACTGTTGGTTTGACACCTGAGTTTGATAGGTTTTGCCACCTTCGGAAAACAGATAAAAAAAGAGTAATAAAAATAGTATGTTGCATCTCCTATTTATTTTTTACCAAAATACTATTTTTTATAACCTTTAAATACTCATTTTTTCAATTCTTACATCAAAAAGAAAATATTTTGATTTTTTTAAGAGAAATAAGTGAACAAACTCACCTCCTTTTTTTCAATTCTTACATCAAAAAGAAAATATTATGATTTTTTTAGGAGAAATAAGTGAACAAACTCACCTCCTTTACTAATTGTTGAAATTTGAACAAATTAACATATCAAGGTAAAACTTTGACTTGCAAGAGAAAAAATGGAGGATAAAAAAGGTTATGTTTGTCCACTTATTAGCCCATTGCCTCCCAAGTAACATCAACTTCAACCAACCCACAACAAAATCATGAGTAGGATAAAGAAGAAAAATGTATTTAACAAATTCATATGTAACATTGGGACATCCTTTACAACAACTAGAGTAGAAGCAATGACATAAAGAAAATTGTATCCCTCATCGATCCACAATAAAGATGAGGTATGGCTTTTCTAGAAGGATCAAATGAAAGGTCCTCTCACCAAAAACTTTAGCATAAACATCCTTAATATGATCCATATACGATTAGTTCAGTGGTCTTCATTGAAAGCTTAATTTTAACCTTCTTTAATATGACCCAAACGCTCTTATCAACAACGAATGACAATGCCTTTAATCTTGACATTTACTTCTCAATACTAATGTACATTTTAGTCCTTGAGGGCAATTCTAAAACCTTTCATCTTTAGTTTGATGGCCAAACTCAAGTATTCAAATGCACTCATGTTCATGTCCATTGGATGTATAACGATGCATGTTCCATGGCCTTGCTTTCATAGCTTGTGATTTATTCAAGATGCATATAGTTGAATAATACACAACTCATTAAAGTCACAACCCTTTTCAGGTCTAATTTGCTTTTCAACCGCTTGCCCCTCTTGATATTGGAGTAAATTCGTAAGTGGGAAAACCCACCTCGTTTTAGATGGAAATTCTCTCTCAAATTTAGCAAGGACTTTGTTGAAAGTCGTAGTTTCCCCTGACTGAAGGGAACTTCAATCATGGTTACTTTTCCCATGATGGTTTTGGGTTATCTTTAGATGACTAAGAGTATCAAAATTTTGAAAACTCTGCAAATCTAAGTGGAATTTTACCTCACCACAAAAATGGATTTATGAAAAAGGTTAAGTTTAGATGACTAAGACTATCAAAATTTTGAAAACTCTGCAAATCTAAGTGCAATTTTACCTCACCACAAAAATGGATTTATGAAAAAGGTTAAGTGTGTCCACTTATTAACTTGCTCCCTTGATATTGATTTCCAAGTGCCAATAACTTCAACCAATGCACAATAAGAACATGAATAAAATAAAGATCAGTGTGTTTAATGGGTTCAATAAACTCATAATTGATACTAAGACATCCAAGCCTCACAATAACTAGAGTTAAAGCAATAACATGAAGCACATTTTGTTCTTCACCAATGCTCAATTGGAGATAAGTATGGTTTTTCTAAAATGATCAGTGCAAAGGTCCTCATCAAAAGCTTAAACTTAAGCCTCCTCAATAGGACCCATACACTATCAATACAAAGATTTTCATCGAAAGCTTAAGCTTAAGCCTCTTCAGTATGACCCATACATTGTTGTATGAACAACAAATAGCAATGCCTTTATTCTCAACATTTACCTTTGAATACATGCATGCATTTGGTGTTTAATGTGAAATTTCTTTAGCATGAGCCTACAAACTTTCATTCTTGATAGGTCTACAATCTTTCATGCTTAGTTTGAAGTCAAACTAATGTGGTCAAATGCACTAATGTATATGTGCTATGCATGTATAACCAGGAACATCCATGACTTAGAAAGATAGTATGCCATTTACTCAAGATGCTTATAGTTGAGCCATACACAACTCATACGAGTCACAATTTTTTTAAAGGACTGTTTTGATTTCCAACCTCTTGATATTGGAGTAACTTGATAAGTCAATCTTGGTATTGGAGTAACCTGATAAAGTCAAGAAACTCACCTTTCCAACGTAATTTTCCCAAAAATCCAATAGAAATTTTGTCAAAAGTCATAACCCCCCTCCAACCATGGCCATGACACTTTTGCCTACCCCTATCGATGGAATTTCGAAAAAATAAGCAGACTAGAAGGTTAAAATGGGTGCTCCTTCGATGTTGCATAACCCTCACCTAGAAGATTCTCAGACATTAAACAGCAAAAGCCGTTCCTAAGTGTTGATATTTGATGTCAAATGATGATGTTAGATGTTAAATGATATACACTGCATATTTTTCTGGTACACAACTGAAGCACTGTAGCACTTAAATATTTGAAAAAGAAAAAATACAAGCACACTAACAGAAAGTTCCACACATTTATACCTATTAGTTTTTCTGGGGAATTTGGAGTACTGGTTGATGATTTTCAAGTTCCTCACTGTGTTAAATTCCATCCCCGTGCCAAACCCTTCAAAAGAATTATATTTAATCACCAATGTTATTTGCACTGAACTCTGTAAGAAATGTCAGTGTATCAATATTACCACCGGTGATAAAACTTATGAACCAAGAAAATTGCATACGCTTTCTTTAGTGTAGATGCACAAAAGAATCAATTAAATCAACTTATGTAGAGTAAATGAACAATGAAGTGTAATTTGCCGGTATTCCTCAAAATTTCAAAAATGAAAAAAAGATTGTTATCCTCAAATTAGGCTGCAATCTTATAGCTTGGATTGACGAGATTATCAATGCCAGAGACAACATGAGCCGACTCAATCACATCTCCAACTTTTAAGTCTGCAAGATAATCCTTGTTTTCAGTTACATATCCAAACACTGCATATCTTCCATCCAAGATATTGGCATCACTAGGTGTGAGTTCACTTTCTTTAAGAAGCCAAAATATTTGGCTTGAAGCAGAATTAGCATCAAATTCCTGTTTCAGAAAGATTAAGAAATTTCAAGTCAGTGAGTAAACAAAGTAAAATGTCAGGACATAACCGCAATTGAGATTAGAGAAAAATAGAAACTATTTCTGACTAAAACTCACATCTCGGGCCATTGCCATGGTACCAAAAGCATTGAATGGGAGCTTTGTCCGAGCTTTGTAACGGCCAAGCTCCTGCCATATAGGAAAATATAAGGTTTTAGTTTCAAGTGGTTGTTATAAAAGCTAGCCAACTTTCATCTGATCAGTTCCAACATGTCACAAACTCCAATGTGTAGTCACTCACTTGCAAAGCTAACCTTCACATATAATGCTAATGCAAGTAACTACAGTGATAAGCTCGATAGAATAAAAGGGTAAATCAAGAATTAGGAGCCAATGCCTACAACATATCGATAAGCCAAAATATCACCCATGCCTTTTTATTTGCAAAAGATTACTGTACCTCTAGAGTAGCACCGTAGACAGGTGACTTGTCTCCATCCACCATTATTTCTAGTGGGATGGTACGTACTTTTTCTGTACTGGGGTCCACAAATCCATCTGCTGGTCCTTCAGGATCACCCGTTTGCACAACAAATCCATCAGCTGCAAGGTAAAATATCAACAGTTTAACCATGTATGACAGTGGAAATTTTTAATATCCTTAGTACAGATCAGGGCAAGCTTTTTTAGGCATTGTCTACCAAGGTCACAATTTTGCCCAGACGGCCAGAATCTGGTGAAAAAAAATTCAAGAAATCTAGTCATGGGAGTGTTTGAATCGTTTTTTTGATGGTGGAAATGGCTTCAGCACCATCAAGAACCCTTTGGCATCCAAAATTCTGATGGGTCCACAAATCCATCTGCTGGTCCTTCAGGATCACCCGTTTGCACAACAAATCCATCAGCTGCAAGGTAAAATATCAACAGTTTAACCATGTATGAAAGTGGAAATTTTTAATATCCTTAGTACAGATCAGGGCAATCTTTTTTAGGCATTGTCTACAGAGGTCATAATTCCCAGACGCCCAGAATCCGGTGAAAAAAATTCAAGAAATCTAGTCTTGGGAGTGTTTGAATCGTTTTTTTGATGGTGGAAATGGCTTCAGCACCATCAAGAACCCTTTGGCATCCAAAATTCTGATGCTTGACAGCTGTAACCTGGATTTCCAAAAATTTCTGCCAGAATTTTTCAAAATCCTGCCGGAATTTCCATTGTTTTCTGGATGAAATTGTGGCCTCCTTAGACTACGGCCTCTTTTATCTGTTTGTGACATGCAGGAAAGCCTAAGAGAGCCTAAGAGGACAGTGTCGCCATGTGGTGGAGTTGTTGAGGTTTAATGCACGGCCGCTGTTCGTGTGTGGAGGCAAGAATTTTTGCTTTTGGAGAGTGGGGGTTTAATATTTAGATTACAGAATGAAGTCCACAGATTTGAAGTCAAACAGCTTTAAAAGGTTCTGAAGGAAGGACAGACATCTTATGTATGGTTTATTAGTGTAGAACACAGCTTGACAGTGAAGAAGCAGTAGTCATATTAATGTGGAACGAAATCCCCAACAAGGGATATGCCACTGATTTTAATAACTTTGAACTCAAAAAGCATCACAAAGACAACAATCGCAAGCAAGGGGACCCACAGAGCACTCAAGCTGCTTGAAGCATTGTCAGTACTGGAGTGAGGGGTGATGCCATAACGTCAGATATTGGCCTGATTAAGGGTGAATTAGTAATCAGAAAAAAGGCACGTTTTATGTCCATCGATAAGAAAGAAAACAAAGCTTGGGGTTTCCTAGGGGTTTAAGTTTTTGTTAGAGTGGATGCTGCAGACAAACCCAGGTTCGCCTCAAGGGTTTGGCTGGGTTCATTTTGGAAATTTCAAAGGTTGGGTATATCCCACTACTGGGACACCTAACTAAATTCTTATACTTGTAAGCAAACTATGCAATACATTGACCTCATAAATTATATTTTAAAACAGGTTTTCATGTTATTAAAATTCTCGAAGTCTTGGTGCTCTTATGTTTGCAAGGGCAAGCATCAAAACCAGTATGCGAAGTAGCAGAAGGAGCAGAGGGCAGATATTTGAAGGAGCAATTTCCAGTTTCAACATTCAAGCACTCTCCTATTCTAAGGAAAATTTATGCCTATAATGGTGAACATTTTTCCTTTAGATGCTTTCACAATACAGGACTATAGTAGAACTTGAAAATAATCAAATTTGAATGTTAACTGTACCTCTCTGAGATGAGATGAGATTGAAAGAGAGAGCCACCCTAAGATCCCTTGGATTATAGTATATATAAGGAGTCTTGAACCTCATCTTGGAAGCCCACAAATAGATTGGGGGAATTGCAAGAAGAAGCAAGTTCTATGACTATCCTAGAAGAATTTATCGATAAAATTCCTTGGAGCCAAAGAAGGGGAACTCCATACAGAATTAAAAATGCAAAAGTAAGAGCTTTTGTTACGGATCGCTTCACAGATTCTTGCTCAGTGAAGAATGGTTTGAGAAAGGCTTTGAAGTTGAATCTGTCATTCTTAAAGGGGCTCTTTCAGATCATTGCCCTATATGTCTGGATATATCAAATGGTGAAAAAGCCAAAAACATTCCCTTCAGGTTTGAAGGCGTGTAGCATGATCATCCAGACTTGGAAAATAGAATCCCAAGTAAGATGTTTATTTTATCCAGGAAACTGCAACATTTAAAAAGAGGTTCAAGGCCAGAAATATCAGAAAAGATAAGATATGATGAGATAAATTAATGTGAAATTGAAATCGGTTGAGAGAAGTAATTGTTGATTGAGGTTCTTTGTGAGCCATGACAAATATCTCATTCTCGCTTACAGGCTGGAGGGTGAGGTGAGAAGTTACATGTGAAAAAAGATGAGGTAAATTAAGATAAGATAAATATCAGATAAGATTAATATCCAACAGTGACCACAGTGTTGGTCAATCAAACTCAAAAGTGCAGCCAATGTGAATAACCAGTGGGAAATATCTCTCATGAAAATAAATGAACTGAAGAATGATATGACAAACAAGTAAAACAGGATTGACAAGGAAGAGTTCAACCAAGAACTCCTAGATAAGGAAAAAAGTTTGTCTGGATGAGGTATACAGAAGAGAAAAGGTTTTCGGGAGGCAAGGTAATCCAATAGCTCAAAGAAGGAGATAAGAATACTACCTTCTTCCAAAGAACCACCCAAAACAGGAGGGGAAACAACAGAATATCAAGATTAAAGAAATTCAGATTATAGATTAACTTAAGAGCAAGAACATATTTGAAATGAGCGGAAGTTTATTTCAAAGATTTGCTGACTGATCCAGGATCCAAATTCTCCATTAGAACAGCAGAAATCTTGGATGCTATCTGGACAATCATCAATGATGAGATGATACCAAACTTATGGCTCCTGTTACTGAAGAACTTTAGGAGGTTTGTCATTTCTTGAAAAAAGATCAAGAATCCTAGCCCAAAAGGATTCCTGGCTGATTTTTATCAAAAACTGTGGCATGCAATAAAGGATGATCTTCATGGATCAGTGGAAGAATCTAGGAGATCAGGCAGAATTCTGAAGGCTGTGAATTGTACTTTCCTAACCCACATTTCCAAAAGAAAGATAGCTTTGAATTTTGATGCTTTTGGACCAGTTTATCGTGCAACACATAATACAAGACCATTTTGAAAACACATGCTTCCAAAATAAAACCTTTACCTAATAGGCTAATATCAGATGAGCAAGGTGGTTTTGAAGCTGGTAAGGAATCTTCAGACAATGCTATTTTGGTCGAAGAGTTGATTCACTCAATCAGGCAAAGGAAGGATTGTGGAACAATCCTCGAGCTAGACTAATCTAAGGGTAAAGTGCAGTGGGACTTCTTAAAGGAAACACTACTGAAATGCAGCTTCAGTCAGGAATATGTCAGCTGGGTAAGCACATACTTCTCTACTACATTATTTCCAGTCCTTGTTAAGGGGGGACCTATAAAATATTTTCAATCATCCAGGCTTTGTGGAAATCCATCACCAATGCAAGGGGTTCATAAAGGATTAAAGGTGTCAGCATTAGCTCAAATTTTAATCCCATCACTCGTCAAATTTGTTGACAATAGGATCCTAGCTGGAGCGGATTACCATTGGACACACTGCATTCTTGGACAAATAGATTCCTCTCCACCGCCAGAAGATTGGCTCTTATCCAATTTGTTGTTTTAACTATTCTTCTCTAACAAAAAGCTTGATTCTATTAGCTCTAGCTGCCACTCTTTGTGAGTGGAAACATCTTTAGGAATTTTCTTTGGAAAAGGGGAAAGAGAAAAAAAAATGGCATTTTTTGCAATGAGATAAGATCACTGAGTCAAAACGGACAGGAGCAGTAGGTATATGGACTGCTTTAGTAAATAAATCTCTGATGGCAAAGCTATACTGGAGACTCTTGGTGGAAGCAAATCACTTTGAGCTAAAAGACCTTAAAGTTGATAATGTGGAAGGCATTCTAAAATATTTATAAATCCCATTTTCCCAAGGGAAATAGTTAGTATCTAGAACGGTATCCTCCAAAGTATAACTGTGATAGATAGATAAATGTTGCAAACATCATGTCTGCAAATATATTTCCAAGGATCCAGAAAAAAACTTATCAGCAGCATCAGGAAAAATATCAGCAAACATTAAAAAATACAAATATTTGTTTTTTTCAATTTTTCAAACATCTGAAAAAAAAATACATCAAATAAAAGCATTGCCACATAAGTTGCAAACATCATGTCTACTGATATATAACTATGGGTCCAGAAAAGAAACTTATCAGCAACATCAGGGAAAATACCAGAAAATATTGGCAAGCTTTAGAAAATAGTAAAATACAAATATTCATTTTTGTTAAACATCTAAAGAAACAACATCAAATAAAAGCTTGGCCACATAAATATGAAAATAAAACTGATATACAAGATGTATAAAACCATTGTGAAGTGATCTGTGTTTTAAAAACCGGGCCAGTTTGAACCGGTAACCAGTCAAACTGGCCGGTTCACTAGCCGACCAGGTCAAACCGGCAGAAAAACCTGGTTTCCTTCCCCAAAAATTAGAAAAAACGGTCCTAACCGGCCGGTTTATGGTCAAACCGGCCGGTTCAATCATAAACCGGCCGGTCTATGGTAGGGCAGCTATAAACCCCACAGAATGAATTTTTGTGAGTTTTGAAGCTGTTTTGAGGGAAATTTAGGGCTGTTTTCCTCCAAAAATAGTCCCTCCAAGAAAAACATGCCTACCCTCTCATTTTCCTGACGCATCACAACCCTAGCAATGTTGACAATTAATGGTAATGTTAAATTTTTAAAGTAAAAGGATGAAAATGACTTTTTCATCCTTTTACTTAAATTTTTAACATTACCATGAAATGACTCAAGATGTTTGAGAGTGGTTTCGACCTCATTGGATTTCATATGGAGAAACTAGAATTTTCGATTTCACTCAAAATTCAGCAGACTTAATGGTTTTCAGGATTTCATGGTTTGGGGGTTTGCAATGTTTCCATTTGATTTATCATGCGTGAGGTTATGAGATTGGATTGATCAAAGCATGAGGCCTTTAGGACCTTGATGTTGTGGTGATTGTTGAACTTTGTGATGTTGGTGTATTGATTGTGGAATCCTCTACCTGGCCTTACCAAGAATGACCCTTCACTCCAAGGAAACACTGGTTGGCATGCTAATATTTTTTTACCACATAGGTTGAGGAGTGAACCCTTCACTCAAACCAAATCATTGATAGGATGTTAAGGCTTTTCATTTCTATATGTTTAATTTTTGAACAATCCGAGTCTAAGACTTTGGTAGATGATGTTTATGTATTCTTCTTGATGATGTTTATGTATTTCTAGTAGCATTGAAACTTGAATCAATGATGAGTTTCATGAGTGACCATGTTGATCAGTGATTTGTAGTTTTGATGTCTATTTTTGCTACTACTACTAAAGTTGTAGAGGAGTTTTAGAAGTCCTCAAACTCTGAGCCATATTATTTATGTAGCTCATGTTGATGATCTCTTGTCTAGTAGTGGTGATGAGTTTGATCATGATGAGTGATCATGTTGTTGATCACTGGTATGTAGACTTATAGTAGGTCAGTGACCCCATAGCTTAGAACATTGTTTTCGGACTCTAGAAACCATTTAGAGCCCCATTGATTGTGTATTTTGTTGTTGATATGTATTGCACTCGATGCTATTTTGATATATTCACCTTTACATGGTATATAGATGAGCAAACCTTGCATATTTTCTCTCTATTGGTTTGGAATCATGGTTTTAAATCTTAAAAATAGTTTTTTATTAAAAACTAATTATTTCATGTATTTTTCTAAAGACCGGTTCATTTAGACCTGACCAGTCCCTGTTTGACCGGTTCCAGTTTGAAACCTGGTTTATTAGGTGGACCGGCCCGGTCACCGGTTCCGGTTTTTAAAACTATGGAAGTGATACATCATGCATTGACACTGAATATTTTCCTGAGCCCTGACTCCTGAGTCTCAAAATTACATTTTTTGGACTTTTTGCTCAAGTGAACTTATCTCCCAAGACAGACTCCATTACTCATGTACAGGACTTTTCTGTTATTCAGCACTATTTTTTAATTATCTTGTCAACTCTTCATCGATCTGAGTCTAAATGCCAAGACAAAAACTAATTATGATTATATCCTCCCCATTTGACTGTTATTAATTCCAGATGCTCTTCCAGGGGTTTTCAACTTCTGGGGGCTGCTGGAAGGGTCAAAGGGGACACACTCCACAATAAATCTACTAATGGGCAATCAAAGCACTCAATTTCCCCTTCTCATTTCAATGAAAAGCAGTGAATTACTCCTTTTCTCTCAATCTCCTGCTTCCTCTTTTCAACATGAGTCAAAACATTGGATTTTATAGGCAACCTGTTATGGACCTTACAATTTTTTCCATTGACTTCCGATTTTTTGTCAATATATCACAATTTTTTAATATATCATGATATATTCAAATTTTGAAAAAATCATGATTTTCAGTGGTTGTGCCTAGAGGCACTCTACACCCCAGTATTGAGGGGATGTTGTCATGAACATACATAATAATGTTACACTAACAAATAATAAAAAGATACTTACATTAAAAATTGAAAAAATTCAAATCAGCTTTAGAGTAAAAAAATATAAATCGGCTTTAAAGTAAATTTATATTTATATTAATTAACCAAGTTTACAAGAATATTAAATTAAACTATTTTCAGAAAAACAGCACTTGATTTTACCAATGATATCACAATCATATGCAACTAGTAATTCTTTAAGATTGGCTTTCATAGTTCTTTATTATCATAACCCATACTTAACTCCAAAACTTGATAGTATGCTATGTATTGGCAGATTGAACAGGTTTTCGATGTGGTTACACAGGAATTCAAGCAAAGATGACGAACACTCGATCATATGTTGAATTATTTGGATATCTTCAAAACTAGCTCCACAACAAGGTTTTTGTCATGCTTACACAAGAATCCTAGCAAAAATGACAAACACTCAATCATATGTTGAGGTACTTGGATATCCTCAGAACTAGCTTCACTATCTCTTCTTTACTGTTTAATATAATAATTATTCTCAAGTTCTGTGAATAATTTTCAGTATCAGATTGTTTTATCCAAACTCTTCTGATAATTCCAATATTTCCTGCTTACAATGATGGAAGCTCAAGTTTGACACCATAACAAAATTCCATAGCTGCATTAACAGCAAGTTAAATGCAGAACAACCATTCAAAAGTTTATTGTTTTAAATTGACTTAAAAGTGAGTAGAGCTTTCACAGTACACTTCCATCATACAACTGTACTATTGCTTTCTATCCATCAATAATAGTTCTAATATTATTATCATTATTATTCTCGTAATATTATTTTTAAGTACCTTGTTCAATTGAATTAATAATAACATGCACAAATAACCCAATATATATTCTACCACCCTAGATCTGTCTTAACCCCGATCTATCAAGCACTAAGATGGATCAAATCTCTCGAGATGCAAACCTTTTTTAGCTTGAGGTAAGCATTTTGGACCTTGAGAGATTTGATCCCTCTCAGTGCTTGATATGTCTGGGGTTAGGATGGATCTAGGCTGGTGATAATATCACTCAGCCATATATCGCAATGTCAGCTATATATCATCAATATCTGCAACACTAGATACATATTCTGGGATATTCATGATAATGATACAGTTCACTTTTGGGACGATGCTCAGAATGTCACGATCCTCTCAAAAAACTGTAATGGACAGAATGAAACAAGTTAACAACTCAATTGGATTAGAGTAAAACAATATTGGAATGAGTCTTGTTTGGAAGAGACTCAGAATGTGGCATACGATCATCATCTTGGAAAAATTCTGAGTAATCCAGCTTCATAAGGAGCGAAATATCCTTCTGACAAAGTTAGCCAACAGAAAACTTTGGTAAATGAAGGGAAAGATGTGTTGTGTTGGAACTCTAAAGGGAAAGGTGTATACTCAGTCAAAGAGGATTATTTGTTAAGTACTTTACTATTTTTGAGGAAGAAGATCACCAAAAGTCCCTCTTTTCGAAAAAGGTTCGTTATTATCTAGTTGGGCTAAGGTATATTTGCATGGCTGGCCAGGAAAGGAAAAATATTATCTGAGGTAGCCGAGGAAAAGGGGTGTATCAAGATATAGTGAGTGTTTTCTGGAGGAGAAAGATGCAGATCACGTTCTTCTTCATTGTGAATAGGAAAAAAGTTATGGGACATTTGGATTAGATTATGTGAACTTAAGCTTCCCATATACTCATCTGTAGAATAAACAGTGAGAACATGGCCAGAGCAACCTTGGAAGTTGGAACAGTTTATACAAGTTTGGTACTAGTTTCTAAATGTTGTCTCTTGATGCTTGTGGCAAGCAAGGAACAGCAGAATCTTTTAAGGAAATGATGGACTAAAGGACAAACATGGGAAAGGATTAAGAGGACAATTTTGGAGACTGTAAAAGAAGTATGCATGGAAAAGATAAAGGGTGTTGGAACACAGATCAAAGTTTATTTAATCAAACCCATGGGTCTACCTTATATCAAGACTCTCATTGAAGGAAAGAGTTTGAGCAAGAATGTAGACAGCAGAAATGCAGTCCACCTGAAGGGTAGATTAAGCTTGAATTTGATGGCACATCTAAGGGCAACCCTAGATTAGCAGGGAGGCAAATTTTTCAGAAATCATCATAGGAACATTTTTGCTGTCCTACACAGATTTTTTGGCAAAAGAACGAAAAGCCAAGCTGAGCTCAAGGCAATGTAAGTTTGTGACTTAGATGAAAGATTATACCTAAGAACATTCCAAAGTAATTATTGACCTTCTCGATGGTCAGTATCACCATCCCTCATAGAAGATGGCTAGTAAGACCAAGTGGATCAAACACACCATAGGAGGTCTTGATTGCTACCAATTTGAACACCTTCAAACATTAGCGAGTGAGGTGCCAAATTAGATCGCTAACCAGGTTAATGCCTCGAAGGAATACAATTTCCTAGCACTGGGAGACTACCCCCATAGAAGAAAAAGGGAATTGGAAAGCCTCTTTGGTTACGTACTTTTACCAAAAGCTCCCACCCCACCCCCCAGCTTTATTAACCATCTGAATAACGCCTGAAAGGAATACAATTTCCTAGTACTGGGAGACTAACCCCATAGAAGAAAAAGGGAATTGGAAAGCCTCTTTGGTTACGTACTTTTACCAAAAGCTCCCATCCCACCCCCGGCTTTATTAACCATCCATTTTATTCAGAATGAAGATAGACAAGGTAATAATGTTGAACTATTCTTCAAATCATTCTCCTGGCACAGAACATGATGGTACAGGATGATCACCACCTCAATGGCCCTTGATGCGGAGAAATTGCTCTTAGGTGTATTAATCAATAAGTAATGTGGGACCTGTCATTCCTATTTCTCTTGTCTTTGCTTAGTGTGCCCGCTGTCCGGAATTCTGTTTATTAAAATTGCAGAGCTGGGTAGGAGAGGGAAGAATTGATCTAGGAGCCAGGAAGTAGACTCGATCCAACCACTTTGACTCCCACGAATGGTATGAGAATTTCCTGCCCCAGCATGGCATGGCTCAGTTGGGCAAGGGTACACAACCTATTTTAAATTGGACTCAAAGAAGCCAAAGCAAAACAGGATGTCAAATGAGAAAATATACCATGTCTTGGTGGAATTTGGACAGCAATTGAGAGATGTAGACAAACATAAATCTCATACAGGCTGCTGTTTCTAATAAAAAGGTTATCACTTTTGTGGAGAATTTTTGCTTGGCTCATCTTGCAAGACTTCTGAAAAGGAGTACAGGGAAACTTTCAAGAGAAAAATCCATGACTGTCTGGAGATTATAATGGGCAGAAAACTGAATCAGCAGCCACTGGTGTTCATTAAAGAGGAAGCACCCTCAACTGAAGAAGGGAAGACTTAACCAACACGCTGAATTCCTAGTACAGTACTCAAGAGTCAAAACTATGGTTTTAAATCTGATATGCAAGCTTTATGTCTGCATTGAATAGATTAAAAGTCATCGATGATAGGAATGAAGATCTTTTGTTTCAAACCTACCAGTTTTGTCTCGAAAATGGGCTGTACATTAACAATCTTTGAATTAATTACAGTCAGGAACTGAACAGGTTTAGTTTCGAATCTGAATTTCATCATTAACGTACCTGGTTCTCTCAGAAATGAGTATTATATATCACAACTATCTAGTAGGATCAAAAAGCCATTTAAGTCACTTTCACTTGTAAATGAAAATTCTTTTTAAACTTCAAACCTGACAGTGTAACTTTTTTAACAACTTAGAAAATAAAGGAAATCAGTATCAGACATTTGATAGAAAACAAATAAGAATGATCAACATTGACAAATGAGAAGCCCAATTCTAAAGAAAATAAATATCAGATGAGATGTTCTTCATACCTCTTTGAATTTCCATCCCATCATAGAAGTGTCTTTCCACTAGGTCTGCAATATTTCCTGCAGTAATGGGGGCATTGTAGCCATCCAGAACGAGCTGAAATGTGACATCTTCAACATTAGGATTGTTTTTAACCTTCACTTTCATTTCCACGGTTGCCCTCCCCTTTAAAGTAGGCTTACTGGAGTATTCTTCAGGCACTTCAAAAGGAAACCCATCCACCATATCTTCTTCAACACTGCAGAAATCCAATGTCCCAGGAAGATCTCAGCTGCAGTCAATAACAAAAGTGTAATATGAGATTGCGGATACTGATAAAGCTAAAAGATTAATTTATTCAGAGTCAAACATGTGCAGCTAAAATCATTTTGATTATTTTCATTGATTTTCTCTCAGTTTGTCCTTGATTTTGAAGTAAAGATCCTGCCCAACACAGACTACATATTTTATCCTTGGGAACATAATTTTTGTCAGAGGGGTAGTAGAAAGAAATAAAGTACACACATTGAGGGTCTTGAGGAGTGAATAGATAGATCAGTTACCAACTTCCCACATGAAAAAGAGCTTAGAAGGGTAATGTCCTTGTCTCAAAAATAAGAATGGCTGGCTTCTGAGTGAGGGTGGGCTAAAGAAATATGAAGATAACCCAATTATACAACTGGTAAGATGAATGCCAAGATGGAAAGTGCAAAGGAAAAAGCAATGTGTTATTATGTAAAACTTCTAACATGTAGTAGTTGTCTTAGACTCTTAGAAGCCTTATTAGGAGCTTTACTGATTGTGCATGTTGTCAAGTAGCCCTTGTTAGGAAGTCATATCTAGTAGACTTCTAAGAAAATCCACAAATTGGTCTCCTTTTCTAAATGATTGATGGCCGGGGAAAGGTAAAAAGCAAGGATCTAAATGTCATCTGCCTATCTTGCAGAAAGTGTCATATGTGGATAAATAGCTACTGCTATAGAGGGTCAGATAAATCTCATCCACATATCTAGAGAAGGTGTTGAGACTCAATAGCCTTGTGTGAGTCTTAATGTAATATGCTAGGGCGATTTTAGGGTTTCGGAAACTAGGTTTCAAAAATTATTTCACTCATTCAGTGGTGAAACATTCAATAGTACAATATAACATGGTCCACAATAATATCACTATTTATTTGCTCTAGATCTACCAAACGCCAAGAGGGATCAAATCTTTTTTCACTCTAAAAGAGCTGTGATCTCTCTCGGCGCTTGGTAGATCCAGAGCTAAGATGGATCTATGCTAGTTTAATTCCCCCCTTTAAATAGGCTATATTCCACATGAATACCGGGTCAATACCATGGGTTCTCAATACCATGGGCTATTTTTATTTTTATTTTTATAGGGTTATTTTTATTTTGTTATTATTATTTTTTTACTTTTTTATTTTATTTTGACCGAGTGAAAATGTTTACATACATTACATTAATGATTAATCTTTTTATTTAATTTTATATTTTTATTTTTATGTAATTTAACTTAGTCAAAATGTTAAACATTACATTACATCATCTCTACACACTAGACTGGAGAGCGCCTCTCGGCGCAAACAACACAATATAACAATATCATTGTCCATTCAATCAATGATATCACCGTTCATTTGCACATGTAATCCAATCATATTAAACTTCAAATAATCCATAGTGAATCCCAAGTCCAACAAAATATGGCCAATGAATAATTATACGTCCACTACTAATCACTAGAATCATAGATAGTGCACAACTAGGGTTCTCTTGCGTAGTCTACCAGAAGGCTTAATGGAGTACCCCTAGTTTAAATCTGCTACAGGAGGATCAATGCCAAGTTCAGGATCCGTCGATTCCACCTTTCAATCACCTTAGCAAATTCCTCCGCAACCTACCTCAGGACCTGTACTATTTTTAGGAGATTTCGGTCTACCACAGTCTCTAATCTAGCCCCAAAAACAATCTTTCAGGAGGGTCCGACTACTTCAGGAAACTTTCTTTATGCTTCAAAATCCACAGGTTGCTTCAAGAGAACAATATTGTTCGTCTCAAGAGTATTTGGACATAAGACTGTCGTCAGATAATTCATATTTCCTGCCTCATATAACTTTGGGTGCCTCAGGCTTCGATCTGGCGGTTACAGGGGTCCTCGGCTGCCTCAGAATAGTTTGCTTTCTACCTCAGGTTCGTTATGCTAGCCTCTGAGATTTGCAGTTTGCTTCAAAATGCCTTTCTCTTGCCACAGAGAGAAGCCCGCGATGATTGAACCCAATAAGACTTCAACCTATCCAGAAATTGTTCCTCAGAGTACTCGTCCAGCTTCAGTGTGATTAGGTAATGCCTTGCCACAAATCTTCCCAAAAATAATTCGTTGCTCCTTCAAATAATTAAATCCCTGCTTGCCAAAGCAAAATAGAGAATATAGAAAATAAATTTACTAACTAGAGTGGAATCTTTCACCATCGAAATTAGTAGAAAAGATGGGGTCTTCAAACCCTCAGAGCCACAGCTCAAGAAAGACAAATGATTTGATCCAAATTGATGATGATTCATTTGATCTCAACTCTCCTCTATTTATAGATTTTCCATGAGCTCCAAAATGTGAGGGGTTGCGGGTGCAACCCCCTAATTTTGGGTTTTTAAGCCCTAGTCAACCCAACTTTTGCCCAATGTTGCCCCAACATAGGAAAAATTGGGTTTTTACCCTTTTATCAAGACTATAGCCTACAAGGTCGAATAGGCTATTTCGTCTCCATTAGCCATCATTTTGGAAAGGACATTACAGTCCCCCCTTCCTGAAATTGCCTGCCCTCAAGCAATTGCAAATTGGTATGCTGCAAAACTCATTCTCCTTCCCATGTGGCGTCTTCTTTCGGAAGATTCTTCCATATAATGAGATATTCTTAAATTACTCCACCTCTTAGTTTTCTTTCTCGTACTACCATGATTGCTTCTAGGATTAGCTCCAGTTGTCCTTCTTCATCCAAAGGGGGTAGTTTGATAAAGGTAGTGACCTACTGCCCAACAGCCTTTTTGAGATAGGAAACATGGAAGACATTATAAATTATGCTTTCTTTTGGCAATTCTAACTCATACGCCACCTCTCCTATTTTCCGAAGAACTTTGTAGAGTCCATAAAAGCTTGGCTTCAAATTTTATGCATCGCTTTTCTTGAATGTAGATTGCCTATATGGTTGCAATCTAAAAAATACGAGGTCTCCTACCTCAAAACTTTGTTATGTTCGGTGTTGGTCTGCGTACATTTTTTGTCGATTTTGGGCAGCGTGCATGTTTTCTCTAAGTGTCATGAGAATATCCTAGCTTTCTTGTATCCAATCTTTAGTTAATGGGGCCCTGTAGTCTAGAAGACAACATCAAGAAAGGATGGAGCATCATAACCGCACAGTGCTCTGAAAGGTGTCATCCCAATAGACAAATGATAAGTGGTGTTGTAACAATGCTCCTTGAGGTGTAGCCATTTGATCTATGCTTTTTTGCTTTCCAGTTACGTGGTTATGCAAGTATCCCTCAAACCATTTATTCACGATCTTCGTCTGGCCATCTATCTGCGGATGATAGTTGGTGCTTGGGGTTAATTCTGACCTGACTAGCTTGAAGATTTCTTGCCAAAATGCCCCCATAAATTTGTTATCTTGATCACTAACTATATTTTTAGGTAGTTCGTGAAGCCTAAAAACTTCTCTGGAGAAAATCTTTGCTACTTGTTTGGCCAAGTAATCAGTGGGAAGAAATGAGCAAATTTCATCAATCTTTCAACCATTGTATAGATGCAGCCTTTGCCTTATGCTTTGGGTTTCCTATCATGAAGCCCAGTGAGATGCTTTCCCATTTTTGTTTTAGAATATCATGCATTATTTAACATATTTTAATACGTCATTTTTTAGACCTTTCCATGAAAATCGTTCCTTGAAAAGTCGGTAAGTTTTGAAGAATCCTTGGTGTCCAGCTGATGGTATGTCATGTGCAACGTTCGAGATTTTCTCCTTAAGCGTAGATTCAAGAACCAAGTATATCTTGTCCTTATAGTAAATATTATCATTGATTGTCTTGTACTTGTCATCTTGAATGAGTCTGTCCATCAAAGCATAGGCAAATTTGTTCTTGGAATATTCCACCGAGAGGTGAGCCTTCCAATTTTTTGTGAGCTCCATGAGAGAACATGCTGCTAGTTTCTTGGAGAGTGCATCAACCCACAATATTCTTTTTCATTTTTACGTATTCAATATCAAAATCATAAGCCTGGATCTTGCTTACCCACTTTTGTTGTCGTTCTTTAGAGTCTTTTTATTCCAAGAAATGGCACAAGCTATAGTGGTTTGTCTTCACTACGAACCTGTTTCCCACCAAGTATTGCCTAAAATTTGCCAAGGCGTACATAATAGCTAGCATTTCCTTGTCATATATGGATTAAAGTCTCTCTGTGTCCTGAAGTTTCTGACTTTCAAATGCAATAGGATGGCCCTTCCGCATTAACAATGCTCCTATTCCTTCCCCTGTTGCATCACATTCTAACACAAAGGGTTGACTAAAGTCGGGGAGTGCTAGTACTGGACATGAGCTGATTACTACCTTGAGCTTATTGAATGTCATGTTTGATTCCTCTGTCCACCTGAATACTCATTTCTTTGTCAAATTTGTTAATGTTGCACTTGGTTGAGAGAAACCTTTGACAAATCACCGGTAATAGCTACAAATTCTGAAAATCCTAGCAATTTGGTCAAATTCTTAGGTGTTGGCCAATCCAAAATTCCCTGAATCTTCTCTTGATGTAACTCCACTCTCCTTGCACTAATTATGTGTCCCACATAAAGAATCTCAGTCATTCAAAATTCGCATTTTGATGCCTTGGCATAGAGTTATTATTGTTGCATTATGTTCAAAATTTCATCCAGGTGCCCCAAGTGATCTTCCCATGTCTTGATGTATATGATAAGGTCGCCAAAAAATACTACTAAGAATTTCCTCAATTGCTTATTGAAGATGTTATTCATGCAAGATTGGAATGTGGCGGCAACATTGGTTAGATCAAATGGCGTGACCAAGAACTCAAAGTGTCCATAGTGGCATCGGAATGTTGTCTTCGGCACATCTTGCTCTCAAACCCAGATTTGATGATATCTTGATCATTGATTGATCTTTGAAAAGTAAACTACTCCACGTAACTCATCCAGTGACTCATCGATCATGGGAATAGGATACCTACTCTTAATGGTCTTTTTGTTGAGTGCCTGGTAGTCAATACACATCCAAAACTACTGACAAGGCGAACAGACTTGAGTTGGTTCTAATGTGGCCCATCGCCAACAATTCTTGGATTGCCTTCGCTATTCCATCCTTGAATTTATTTGGGTGCCAATATAGTGTAGTGATTACGAGCTTGGCCCCTTCTTCCAACTCTATAGTATGTTCAAATCCTCTTTTAGGAGGTAATATTAGAGGAATATCATTAAATACCTAGCCATGCTTGTCCAGCACTCATTGAATGTCTGCTTTGTATTGTGGATTGTCATTGTTTGGTGTCTTTTGGCTTATAATCATGCATTTTGCAGTATATGCTATATCTCCATGCCTAAATATGGTCTCCATTCTTCTAGCATAAAAAACTTGTGGGCTACCATTTTCCATGCCTATCAAAACTACATTACTGCCATTAGAGGCTTTAAATTCCACTTCCATTGCTTGGTAGTCCATAGTGTACCTTCCCAACAAATACAACCATTGAACTGTTGAGAATTCAGTAGGGAAATATATATGTTAATTATCTTTGATTGATAATTGCTTGTATTAGCTTTTTCCTTATTAGCTTTGATCTTTGTTAGTTCAATATGCATAACATCAAACAACTACCAAAACAGTATGAACAATGACACAGTATGTAGGCTCCAAGCCAAGACCAAACCCCCTCCTCTTGAAAGGAAAACCTGTAAAATCTCTTCTCATCTTTTAGATCTTTCAATTGATGAATACCATGACCTAGACTCATAAAAGTACCCTCCAAGATCAAGTCTTCCTCGACCTCCTGTTGCAATATCTTTGACCTCCTCAGTAAATCTGAAATTTTGCCCCAGCAATTGTTGTTGCTTCACTAGGAGATTTCGATCTCCTTCTTGTTGCTCTTCCCTTGACCTCGCATGCCTGGATTTGAGTCTTAGGGCTAGAAGGAAACCCTAAGAGACCTTCGTTTTCCATCTAGCTCTTGCTTCTTCCAAAATCGAACTTCTAGACTTCCCCACTACAGAGACCCTAACTTCACATTCGCAGAAGAAAGTAGAGAGACCCAAAACACTTCGACTTCTTCTTTGCACTTCTTTCTTCGTCTTTTTGTTGCTTCCTCCTTTGTATGAGAAATGAGTGAGTGAATGATCCAAATGGAGTACGAGTTCCCCTTATATATAGGCTTACTTCAAGGGCAGACATGTCTCTTCACTTAGGCCAACTTGACAGCTCATGTAGGCCGAATTGATCTTGGAGGTATTTTGACATTTTCAAGACAAACTAAATTTTCTTTTACAATTTACAATGTGCCCAAAGGGTCTTCCATATATGAAAATGAATCTTATACCTAGGACAAACCCTAGAAGCACTCAATGGGTGCTTGACCTATAAAATAAAAGAACTTGAGCATGAAACCCATGCTCCAATAATAATAATAATTTCTTTTTTATTTTATATTTATAAGAATACACTTCATACTAATGAAGACCGAACCTAGTTACACATTTTTCAACACTCCCTCTTAACTAGGGAGATATTCATAGAAGGTAAATGGTCATTCTCAATCTGAAGAAATATCATAAGAAGAGTTGGGTTGCTAACCCATTTGTCTAGCATCATAATGACCAGCATTGTTATATAGCAAGGCCTTGACTAATAGCTCTGTCTCTCCACAAGACCAAAGCACAATGCTGGCGAGACCAATGATGCGTAGACACCAACATCATTGTCTCTCCAAGGTACATACCCTACCTAGGTGTTTCCAGAGTATGACCTCTCGTTCGACTATTCTTATCTTGGGTAGCTAATCCTCAAAGAATATCGGTCCACGACTACTCTTATCTTGAATGCCCTACCACATTCTCAAACAGTATCGAATGCCAGATGGTTGCCCAACCCTCCATTCTTTCTTCCCAAGTGAAGACAAGAATGCTTGTGTCTATCACTCCCTCTCAATCCAAGAGGACAAATCCACCAAACCCAGCTTGTCCCTTAAGTATACAAGCTTCTTGTTTGGAAGTGATTTTGTCAATATGTCAGCTACTTGCTCATCAACGGAGATATATTGTAGTTGCACCAAACCATTTTGCACTAGCTCTTGTATATAGTGATACTCGTTGTTGATATGCTTTGTCTTCCCATGAAACATTGGGTCCTCAGACAAACGAATACAACTTGTGTTATCATAACGTATCATTGTAGGGTTCATCAGTCCTTCAAATAAGTCAAACAACAGCTTCCTTAACCAAACTGCTTCCCAGCTAACTTCACATGCTGCGACATATTCTACTTCAGCACCCCTGAAGGCAACGGTGTTTTTTTTTATGCTCATCCATGAGACCATAGATGATCCCAGACTAAAACATCCTCCTGTAATGCTTCTTCCATCTTGTTCATTGCCTCCCCAGTCGGAATCTGTATAACTAATCAATTGAACATTATTCCTTCTATCATATTTCAGACAGTTGTTGATGGTTCCCCGCAGATATCTTAGGATATGTTTTGCTACTATCCAATGATCATGCTTCGGCTCCACTTGGAATTGACCAAGTATATTTACTGCAAAACATATGTCTGGACGAGTATTCACCGAATACATTAATGAGCCAATCAATTGTCTATATTTGGAAGAATCCACAGGGCTTGATTCAAAACTTCTTAGTTTTTTCAAGTTTGTGATCATTAGAGTAGTCATCTCTTTATAGTCCATCATGTTGAACTTCTTCAGAATCTCGATCACATACTTTCCTTGACCTAAATAGACTTCATTAGGTTCCTGTCAAACTTCTAGTCCCAAATAGTAATGCATCAACCCCAAATCCTTCATGCCAAATTCTGCCACCAATTGCTTCTTACATTCTTCAATTCGACCTTCTACACATGTTAAGAGAAGATCATCTACATATAGAAGAATGATTACAGGTTCATTGTTTACAACCTTACTATAGAGGTTTGAGTCAGCAAAACTTTTTGTGAAGGCTAGAACTTTTTGTGAAGCCTAGTCTTTGTAGATATGTATCCATTCTAGCATACCATAGCCTTGGTGCATGCTTGAGGCCATATAATGCTTTCTTTAATCTGCACACATATGCCTTCCTATCTTTGATTTTGAATCCCAAGGGTTGTTCTATGTAGACTTCTTCATCTATTGTGCCATTCAGAAATGCAGTCTTGACATCCATTTGGTGGATGTTCCATCCCATTGATGTTGCCAGACAGACTAATGATCGAATTGTTGTGTATCTTGTTGTTGAAGCAAAAGTTTCCTCATAGTCAATGCCTTCAAGTTGAGAGAACCCTCTTGCCACGAATCTTGCTTTCTACTTGTCTATGCTTCCAACGGTTGCATGCTTGATCTTATAGATCCACTTGGAAGTAACTACAGATTTGTCTTCAGGCCTCGGTACAATATTCCATACTCCATTCTTCATTGTAGATTGAGATTCTTCATTCATGGCATCTTTCCATTCTTGATGTTCTATAGCCTCTTCGAAAATGGATGGTTCTGCTTCTATTAATTTTGTCATGTATGTAGCGTACACAGAGTATCTATTGGGTCTTTTACTTTCTCTAAATGATCATTGAGTTGCACCATGACCTTCTGCATCTAGTGTAGACTTCAACCAATTAGGTCTTTTCCTTGTTTCTTGAGTGACCACAAGTTGAATAGGTTCACTAGGTCCTTCTCCATCATGTTGAGATCCTTCTTCCTTGTCAACTTCTTCCTCAAACATGGAAGTTCTTCGTCATCAGAATCTATAGAAAGTTCTTTTGATTTCTTGAATGCTATGCTTTCATCAAATATGACATCACGACTAACTTCAATGTGATGTCCATTTTTCATATAGATTCTATAGGCTTTCGATGAGTTACTATACCCAACAAATATACCTTTCACACCAGAAGGATCCAACTTCTTTCTTTTATCTTTTGGTATATGAATGTACACAGGACATCCAAAGATTCGGAGATGATCGACAGATGGCTTCTTCCCAGTGAACACTTTTCCAGGAGTTTTGTTGTCTAGAGATCTGTGAGGACATTGATTTTGTATGTAGAATGTTGTCTTAGTTGCCTCACCCCATAGAAACTTCGGTAGATCTTGATCATGTATCATTGCTTTTACACTTTCTTCAATGGACCTGTTTTTTTTTTTCTGCAACTCCATTTTGTTAAGGATCGTATGGAACTATCAGTTCCCTCTTAATCCTAAATTCCTTACAGAATGCTATGATATCCTTGGATGTATATTCTCCTCCATTATCAGATCTTAGTATTTTGATCCTTCTTTCTGTAAGGTTCTCCACTTCAACTTTGAATTCTTGAAATTTAGTGAATACTTCATCCTTGCTTTTCATTAAGTAAACCCAAGTCATTCTTGAGTGATCATCTATGAATGTGACAAGATGTCCTCCAAGTGATTTTGGAGTCATAGGGCCACATACATTAGAATGAATGAGATCCAAGATTTCTTTCCACTGTGAAGCACTGCTTCCAAATGGCTTCTTGGTATTTTGCCCTAATGCACATCCTTTGCAGACACCTTCATGATCCTCCTTTAGACTTGGTATTCCATCTGCTATAGAATTTAGGGTTGGAAGAATTTTGAAATGTAGATGACAAACATTCTATGCCAAAGTTCACATGGACTAATCTCAGTGTGAACTAGGGCATGATTTACATGAGATATTAATCTGTAGAGTCTTCCTTCTCGAATACTAAGTACTTTAGCTTTTTCTATGCTCGAGTCTTTTGCCCAAACAACTACTTTTCCATCAATGAATGCTACTCTATCTCCTTTATCTTCTAATCTTGAAATAGAAAGTAGATTTTTGTGCAAACTTGGAACAAACAGAATATTGTTAAGGTGGATGTTGCTTCCATCTTTAGCTTTATGGATGATGATCCAATGCCTTTCACGGGATAGCTCCTGTTGTCTCCAAGTTCCACAGAGTATGCAGAATTTCCTTTTGATAAGGTCTTCAATTAGTGAGAGTGACCAGTGATGTGCCTTGATGCACCGCTATCAATTACCCAAATGTCTTCGTCTTGAAATGTTCCAGAGAGAGCAAAGAAGAGTCCATCTTTTTCTATGATTGATTCTTCTTTAAGAGAATATGAGACTCCAAAACTCTTTGATGCCTTTCTTGAGATGGCTTGCAATCCTTTTGATGACCTTCTTCATTGTAGAGGAGATCTTCATGATGCCCTTAGATAACCAAAGCTCTGATAACATGTTGAGAATTCAGTAGGGCAATATATATGTTAATTTTCTTTGCTTGATCATTGCTCATGTTAGTTTTTACTTATTAGCTTTGATCTTTGTTAGTTCAATATGAATAACATCAAAGAGCTACCAAAACAATAAGAACAATGACACAGTATGTAGGCTCCAAGCTAGGGCCAAAACCCCTCCTCTTGAGGGGAAAACCTGTAAAATCTATTCTTATCTTTTAGATCTTTCAATTTACAAATACCATGACCTAGACTCAAAGATCAAGTCTTCCTCGACCTCTTGTTGCAATATCTTCGACCTCCTCAGTAAATCCGAAATTCTGCCCCGGCAACTGTTGTTGCTTCACTAGGAGACTTCGATCTCCTTCTTGTTGCTCTTCCCTTAACTTCGCTTGCCTGGATTTGAGTCTTAGGGCTAGAATAAAACCCTAAGAGACCTTCACTTGCCTTCTAGCTCTTGCTTCTTCCAAAATCAAACTTCTAGACTTCCCCAGTGCAAAAACCCTAACTTCACAATCCCATAAGAAAGTAGAGAGACCCAAAACACTTCGACTTCTTCTTCGCACTTCTTTCTTCATCCTTTTCCTGCTTCCCCCTTCGTATGAGAAATGAGTGAGTGAATGATCCAAATGGAGGACGAGTTCCTCTTATATATAGGCTTCCTTCAAGGGTGGACATGTCTCTTCACTTAGGCCGACTTGACAGCTCATGTAGGCCAACTTGATCTTGGAGGTATTTTGACATTTTCAAGACAAACTAGATTTTCTTTTACAATTTACAATGTGCCCATAAGGTCTTCCATATATGACAATGACTCTTATACCTAGGACAAACCCTAGAAGCACTCAATGGGTTCTTGACCTATAAAATAAAAGAACTTGAGCATGAAACCCATGCTCCAATAACAATAATAATGTCTTTTTCATTTTATATATACAAGAATACATTTCATACTAATGAAGATCAAAACTAGTTACACATTTTTCAACATGAACCCCCAATACCATATTGATATCTACAAGATCTATTACATAAAAATCACTAGTAAAAGTATAGTTACCAAGTGTTATGCTCAAATCTGGAATCATCCGTGTGCAATCCAAGTTGTACCCATCTACTACAATCACATCAAGGCCTTCAAACTCTTTTATGGGAAGTCGTCTCTTTGCTACTAATGTTGCACCAATGAAATTGTGTGTCGCCTCTCCATCAACCAATGTTGTGATGTGTTGTCCCTTAATGACTCCCTTGATCCTGAAGGTGTAATACCTGGGGATTCCTGATAGGGATGCAATCTTAACTTACAATCGATTTTTCTTCTCTTCGCATGGCTTTTTCTCTTCTTTCGCTTCCTCATGGGATTGTTCTTTCTCTGGGATGCTAGGCTCATCTTTTGGGGCGGGTTCTCCTTCTTCGTCCTCATCATTGAAGACCACTTTGATGTAGTGGATCTTCCCTTTGGCTAAACATCGCTTTCTTGGCTCCCATGGCTCCTTGCAACTAAAACAAAGCTTCTTTTGCCTTAGTTTGCTTCGGGTTTCCTCATCCAACGTGTCCCTTTTGGGCTAATCACGTTGGAAGGGATTCTTCTCCTTATCTTTTTGAGGGACAAAAGGCTTAAGTGGTGCCTTAGATCTGATTGATGCATTCCCCATATCGTGAGTCTTCTTCATTGCATCTTGGAGAGTTGCGAGATCGAATGCCTTAACCCAACCTTGCAAAGGTTCAGCCAATCCTTTCGTGAAGAGCATGACTAGTCTTTCTTCAGCTATGTCGATTACCATGATCGCAATTCATTCAAATTCTAAGATGTATTCTTCATGCAATCCCATCTCTTTGAGTTGTGCCAATTCTCTAAGTGTAGGTCCAGGTTCTTTTGCTCAAATCTTTCTATCAATCTTTGCATAAAAGTCTACTTAAGAAGTGATGTTTGCATGCCCGAATATAACCAGTCTATGATACCACCAATCATGTGTGTCTCCTTCTAGATGTAGTGTGGCGAATTGGATAGCATTTGCTTCTAACATAGGGTTGAGCCTGAAGTAGGTGTCCAATTTTTGCACCCAAGCTCTTGTTGAACATTTAAATGATCCATCAAACGAGGGGAGGGAAAGTTTACTTACCTTGCGCATTAGATCAAAATTTCATTGTTCCTTGGGTCTATTATGGTATCTGATGTTGTTGTATTCTCATAAAGTCATGGTTTCTTGAGTGTTTTCTTCTAGTGCTGCATACTCCCGAAAGTATTCGTCAAAGAGTCTATTCAGTTATGTTGCTTCTTGAGTTGTTTCCTGTTGATGGTTTAAAAATTGAGGGAGTAGTGGTACGTAGTTCCTTCCATTTGTTGTTTTGTGGTTTGTTTGAGCAACACTATTGGAAGAGCCAGGGTTATGACTATCGTTTCCTTTGTTACCAACTCTATTCCCTGCGTTCAATCCACGCTACCCAGCTCATTTATGGCTTGGACAATAAACCGAGCCATCTATTGTTGTCCTTGCATTAGAACATTGGTCATTTGTTGTTGTTGTTGTTGGAGTATTGCATTTAGAAGTACGCTAGGATATTATTCTCCTTGTCCTATTTTATCCGCCATGGTTGACTGATGAGTGTTCCTTTTTCTTGTTATTGTGATGTTGCTTGTATCTACCGAACATGTACAATGCTCATGTACTCACAGGCTGGCAGGATGCCTTCGCTCTAATACAATTGCAATATGCTAGGGCGATTTTTGGGTTTCAAAAACTCGAATTTCAAAAATTCTTTCGCTCATTCAGTGGTGAAACATTCAATAATAATATCACATGGTCCACAATAATATCACTATCTATTTAACAACAACACAACATAACAATATCATTGTTCATTCAATCAACGATATCACTATTCATTTGCACATATAATCCAATCGCATTAAACTTCAAATAATCTACAACGAATCCCAAGTCCAACATAATATAGACAATGAATAATTATGCATCCACTATTAATGACTAGAATCTCATATAGCACACAGCTAGGGTTCCCTTGCATATTCTATCAGAAGGCTTAATGGAGTACCCTTAGTTTAAATCTGCTACAGGAGGATCATGCCAAGTTCAGGATCTCAAGAAACTCCTCCGTAACCTACCTTGGGACCTATACTATATTTAGGAGATTTCGATCTTCCACAGTCTCTAATTTAGCGCCAAAAGCAATCTTTCAGGAGGGTCTTGTTGGAAAATCAAAAAGGCAGAAAGATTTTCTCTATGTTGATAATTACTTGTGATATTCTTATGTTCTTATTAACTTTCTTGTGTTCTTCTTTTAGCTTAGTTCATCAAACAATTACCAAAACCATAACACGAAGATCAAAGACACTAGATGTAGGCGGACAGCCAAGGAAAAACCCCTATCTAGGGGAAAACCCAGTCAACAATTCTTCCTTCAATAGTTTCACGAGATGATCCAAGACTCCTTGACTTAGACACAGACTTCCTCTAATCACCAAGCCATCCATACCCTTCTTTTGCAGATGACAATCTTCCAGCAACAGCTTCGACCTAGATGCAACAGTAGATCTTTGACCTAATAGCAGCAGAAACTTCGACCTAGTAGCAGCAAAAACTTTGACCCATTAGGAGCAAAAACTTCGACCTAGTAGTAGCAGTAGAAAGTTCAACCTCTCCAACAAAACTTTGATCTCTCCAGCAGATCTTTGATCCCAGCAGTAACCCAGTAACTTCATACGAATGAGAGAGAGAGATAGCCCAAAGCTTTGACTTTTATCCTTCTCCAGCAATTATTCTTCTTCTATTGGAATTTCGCACTTTTTTCTGCTTCTTCTGCTTGTATATCGAACTCGTGAGATGGATGCTCCAAATGAATCGAACTACACTGTATTTATAGCCTCTTTCGGAGTTTGAATTACCCTAATGTAGGCCGACTTGATCAGGTAAGGGCTGACTTGGTGTGGAGGTGACAAATGACTTATTTTACTCAATAATAATGATTTTTACATTATACAAAGGGTCTCATTAAATGGACAATGACTCTAACAACTTAATATAAAACATAGAAGTTCTCAATGGGGACTTTGACCTAAAACATGATGACCCAAGCATGAAACCCATGCTTTAATAAATCATAATAATAGTAATAATAATTTATTTTCTTACTTTTGATAAATACATTTCATTATGACTCGAATATAATTATGAAGACCGAACCTACTTACATTCTTCAACACTCCCTCTTAACTAGGGAGGTATTCATATATATACAAGTACATGGAAGATCTCAAAACACATGAACCATGAAGAGTTTAGGCACTCACGGTGCCAAGGACTAGATTCTTGACCAGGGCAATCTATCCAGGTGGGACTAAGACGGACTAAAGCTTTCAGCCACTCTAGGTACCTTCATGCTTGCTAACCATCAACCTAGGGAACTAGGTGCATAATGCAAGGTTAGAGCTCTATGACCAATGCCACCCTCTCTACCTTGGGAACTAGACATCAACACACAGGTCGGCCAGATGTCCTCCCAGGCAATGTGTATTACACACAAAACCTCAACACATCAAATATCTCCCAATCAAACAAATCATAACATCAAGCATGCTTCCAAAACTTCGAGATGTTTACTTGAACAATCACAACCCCAATCAGTAACAACCTTTTCAAATACATAAGTAAACACGAACTGTCGGGGTTTACAGACATCTAAATGTTGCTTCACAATTTATCATAGTAGGACTTAGAGGCTTTCGAAACACATCTTGACAAAAGATTCCTCAATCATACAGCTTCCTTTCCTACTTCACATGCAGCAACATATTCTACAACAGGATCTTGCTTTCCTTCTTTCAACAACGCCTCAATATACATTCTCCAATTTCTTCTTCAAGGTATCCATCATGATTATAATATGCCCTTCCTCTCAACTTGGGAGATATACTCTTTCTGTTATCCAAGCTCCCTCTTAACTTAGGGATATCAACTACTTTCTATGATATCAGAGAATCTTTCAAGGCTTCAATCCTTCTTATCAGAGTCATCTTCATATAACTTCCTTCATCATGCTTATCAATCAAATCAACTTTTACTTACGAATATCTTCAACATCTGCACAAATTAGATAGCAAGTACAACCAAATACATATATAGAAACATGAACTTAACTATATCAGGATCATGGAAGTATTAGACTTTATACAATACCTAAACTTCGTTAGGCTCATAATCAGCGAGAGACACATACTTTTAAACCTCAACTTCTTGCTTGGGTTAGGTTATAACCCTTAGATCACATCAGTAACTTAATCAAGATATCAGTCTCATTATATATAGGGTCTCAATATTTCTTCCAGAGATATGACATACTCTACTATAATATATTGCAAACCCTAGAAGCAATTCAAACAAGAATAGTTCTGCAATGCATCCAACAATTGTAGAAGTCATATGTTAGACTTCTACTAGGATTCAATGCAAACCCTAGATTCCATCTTTGAGACACTCAGCCTTAGATGTCAACAAATAAAACTAATCACATCACAATCTAATATGATCAACTTCTACTAGGCTTTGTTGTAAACCTAGATTTTATACATCATAATGGAAACAATATCACCATATCCTAGAGTATCAAACTTCTACTAGGCTTAGTTTGTAAACCCTAGAACTATGAGCATCAACGAGTCAGTTAGCACATATAAATATCTAGGATTTCATGATCATGCATAAGTATATCACAACAATATCTATTAGGTAAACCCAAGACACAAATATCAATAAAAGTTAGACATATAACAAACTTGATTAGGCTAGGGTTTTGATGAAACAAACAAACATACACCTAGGGTTTCATTCCTAGGAGCTTGCTCTAGATATTATAAGGGTTTTGCTCATAAACCCTAATTTATCAAAACGTCAAGGTTTAGGAATACATTACCATCCAACTCTAAAGGACTAGGGTTTCCATAACAATACTAAAACTTCAAACATGACATTACCATCAAAACCCCAAACATCAAAAGAATAGTATTTTCTAGATTTCATCAATAACCCTAACTAGCTAGGGTTTTCACATTAGCATTGACATACCCTTAGGTTAGGGTTTTACATAGAACCTTTTAGGGTTCCACAAACATGATGATTTTAATGAGGGTAGATTCAATCTAATGATTAATCACCCAAATAATAATATTTATTATTCAAAGGTCCTAGACATAACACTTGTTAGTAATGCAAAGCAGGTTTATTAGAATGAATGAATACATCTTATCACAAAGAGAACAAAGCTTATGGTCTAAAACATACCTTTAAGTTGTTTAGACAAACCTTACAAGACATCAATTCCAATAGAACTTCTATCATGCTTTGTCTTGTAAGATCTTTTCCATAGCCCTTGAGCACGTCAGCTAGCTTTTCCTAAACAAGAAATGTTATTAGCATCTAATACAAACAAATCTAGATAAGAAAAGGAAAACCAAATATAAAATATAAAACAAGGAGTAAGATACTTATCTTTGGAAAAATGGTGAGGGGCCCCTCTTGATCCAATCTCGAGGGATACCTATAACTTTCACAAAACAATTCAAAAACTTAGAGTAGAGGGACTTAGTAGTATAAGTCCTTTATTTCTGATTCTCTGGTTTTGTTCTTCTTTGGAGATCCTTCTTCGGCAACATTTGCTTGATCCTTGTTTCTCTTTTTATTCCTTAGATTGCCAGGACAATCATTTCTACAATGACGCATCTTGTGACAATTGTAGCATTCTATCTTGGATAGGTCTACCTTCCTTCTAGACCCTTTAGACTTCTTGAAGGTTCCTTTGTTCTTGTGATGAGTGCAATAGGCATTTGAAATTTTCTCCTCTTCATTCTCTTTGTTGCTTACCAATGAAATTCTGACTTCTTCTTGACTACATGCATTCCATAATTATTCGAATGTAGGAGTTTCCTTCCAACTATTGATACCTAATGAAAAGGCACTCCAAGATGTTGGTAATCCTAGAAGTGCAGTGATTACAAGTTCTTTTTCAAGTACTATCTCATCTATTGCCTAGAGTTCATCTCTGATTCTAGATATCCTTACAAAGAAGGATGCCACAATGTCTTCCTTTGTCATCTTCATAGTTCTTAGTTCATTCTTAAGACTTGCAATTTGACCAAGATTCTTGATTGTGAATAGTTTGGATAAGGCCTCATACATCTCTTGAGCGGAATCTATGTTGGATATATATTGGATGAGGTTGTCCTTTATTCCATCCCCCATTAGGGTCATGGCCAATATCTTTGTTTCTCTAAACTTTGCCTTTTCTACATCACTTGATTCATTTGTATGCTTCTTTACTTTTCCTTTGACTAGATCCAAGACTTTATTCTTCTCGAGGATGAGATCTATCCTCTTCCTCCATACCCTATAATTGGATGCTCCTTCTAATTTGTTTTCTCCCTTCTTGAGTTAGACATTGTTCTTGGAGATAGTAGGCTTCACTTTTTTTATATGATCCTTTTCCTTGATGACCCTTATTCAAACTTCTTAAAACTCCTTATTCTACTTTCAATAGATCTTCAGGCTGCCTTTTTCCTTCTTCTTCACCTTAGCTCTAATACCATGTTGGAAAATCAAAAATGCAGAAAGATTTTCTATATGTTGATAATTACTTGTGATATTCTTATGTTCTTATTAACTTTCTTGTGTTCTTCCTTTAACTTAGTTCATCAAGCAATTACCAAAATCATAACACGAAAATCAAAGACACCAAATGTAGGCAGACAGCAAGGGAAAAACCCCTATCTAGGGGAAAACCCGGTCAACAATTCTTCCTTCAATAGTTTCACGAGATGATCCAAGACTCCTTGACTTAGACATAGACTTCCTCCGATCACCAAGTCAACCCTACCTTCTTTTGTAGATGACAACCTTCCAACAACAACTTCGACCTAAATGCAGCAACAGATCTTCGACTTAGTAGAAGCAGAAACTCTGACCTCTCCAGCAAAACTTCGATCTCTCCAGCAAATCTTTGATCCCAACAGTAAACCAGTAACTTCGTACAAATGAGAAGGAGATATAGCCCAAAACTTACTTTTATACTTCTCCAGCAATTCTCCTTATTCTCTTGGAATTTCGCACTTTTTATGCTTCTTCTGCTTGTATATCGAACTTGTGAGATGGATGCTCCAAATGAATCGAACTACATTGTATTTATAGCCTCTTTTGGAGTTCGAATTACCCTGATGTAGGATGACTTGATTAGGTAAGGGACGACTTGATTAGGTAAGGGCCAACTTGGTGTGGAGGTGACAAATGACTTATTTTGCTCAATAAGAATTATTTTTACATGATACAAAACTCCAAGAAGGGTCTCATTAAATGGACAATGACTCTACTGACTTAATATAAAACCTAGAAGTCCTCAATGGGGACTTTGACCTAAAACATTATGACCCAAGCATGCAACCCATGCTTTAATAAGTCATAATAATAATAATAATTTCTTTTTCTTTCTTTGATAAATACATTTCATTATGACTCAAATATAATTATGAAGAGCGAACCTAGTTACATTCTTCAACAGGTCTGCCTACTTAAGGAAACTTTTGTTCTGCTTCAAAATCCGCCAGTTGCTTTAGGAGAATAATATTATTCGTCTCATGAGTATTTTCTCATAAGATTGGCCTTAGATAATTCGGATTTCCTGCTTCAGATAACTTTGAGTACCTCAGGCTTCAATCTGTTGGTTACATGGGTCCTCGACTACCTCAAAATAGTTTTCTTTCTGCCTCAGGTTCATTATACTAGCCTATGAGATTTGTAGTCTGCTTCAAAACATCTTTCTTCTACCACAGAGAGAAATTTGTGATGATTAAACCCAAGAAGACTTAAGTTTGTCCAGGAATTCTTCCTCAATGAACTCGTCCAGCTTCAGTGTGATTAGGTAATGCCTTGCTACAGATCTTCCCAAAAACAATATATTGCTCCTTCAAATAATTAAATCCTTGCTTGCGAGAACAGAATAGAGAAAATAGAAAATAACTTTATGAACTAAGGTGGAATCTTTCAACATCAAAATTAGTAGGGACGATGGGACCTTAAAACCCTCAGAGCCACAACTCAAGAAAGACAGATAATTTGATCCAAATTGATGATGATTCATTTGATCTCAACTCTCCTCTAATTATATGTTTTCCATGGGCTCCAAAATGTGAGGGGTTGTGATTGCAAACCCCTAATTTTGGCTTTTTTAGCCCCGGTCGATCCAACTTTTGCCCAATGTACCCCAACATAGGAAAAAATGGGTTTTTACCCCTTCATCAAGTCGATAGCCTATAGGATCGAATAGGTTATTTTGTCCTCCATTAGCCATTAATTTGGAGAGGACATTACACCTAAGATAAACAACATCATTTGCCTTGGATCTCATAATATATTAGACAATGAAGGAGTGTTCCTTAGTCTCAAACCCTAGGGAGTAAATTATGTAGCTGCACTGGTTTTTAGCCATGTCATTTTCTTCCTTAGTCCAAATCTATTGTCCATAAGGCTCAACTTTGACATATCCTAAAGGATAAACCACAACCCACTGACTAATGTCATAAAACTTGTCTCAATGTGGATCAAGTTATCAACATAGAATAATGGTTCAAAGCCAAGGGTCCTAAGAGTGGCAAAACCTTTGGCAATATATCCCATAGGTGTGCTTTAAAAGCATGAATTTCAATTATAAGATCCAGTCAATTTGGTGACCTGCCTTGAAGAATAAATTAATTTTTGGAAGGTTTTGAAAAGGGAATCAAGAAGTGGCAACAAGTGCAGGGGGCAATCTCAAAGGAGAATAAGAATCCTCTTTCGCTTGGGGTTTAGGGGAGACTACAATCAATCAAGCAAAAGCACTAGTGTTGTTACAAGGGATAATTCTCCCAAAACATAAAGAAATTTGTCAATTCTTGGTGACTGAGGATTCAAAGGTGATAATTAGACATATGCATTCCCAAACAACCCCTCAAGAGCTATTGCTACGCTGGAGAGTCACTTGAGCTCAAAGGTTGGCAAAGAGTTTTTGCTCAGTGTGAATTTTACCATGTTGTGAGGCACTTCAACTTTATAGTTGATAAGCACACACATGAAGGGGCTTGTTTTCCTCCAAGAGCATTTTGAATAAATGGGGGAGTCCATGAATACAACATTCCCATGAATTACACATCACCCTTGAAACCAAAGTTTGGACACAAGTAACAAGTATATCCAAAGGTAAGTATTGGTCTACTAAAAATCCTTTACTACCCCCTTGTTAATTTCTAACCCCAACAACCGAGTTAATTACTTCCCAGCAGAAGAGTTTTAATGAATAAAAAACACGACAGAGATTTTAACACTTAAAATAAAATATAACAGCAGAAGCAAATTAAAACAACAATCTCATACACATGCACAAATAATTTTTGCCCTTCAAAAATATGTTGTTTTATTAATTAAAGTTTGTGACATACAAAGGCTCCCTTCCAAGGATAATGGCCCTATGAGGAAAAATATGAATACAACAAAAACCCGGAAATGATCCAACTAATCAAACCCCTAATTTGTCCTTCGATCTACTGGTTGATCTAGATCCTTCCCTTGTTGCCCCTTGCACTCTTCCTCGAACCCTACACACTTGGATGAAAATCCTTCTACACCCAATCACTAACATCTCACTATCTCATTGTGTCTTGTGCTCAAGATATGTATTTTCCCTAAGACTTGTGCTCATGATGTGTATTTTCCCTTAGCCTGGCCTTTTTTTATAAGTTTGAGTTATTGACCAAATCCACAACCCTAATCTCCAAAGTGATTGACACATGAGATTAGATCTCAACATCACTTGAGATCAACGATTGAGATTCATCTAATTCACTAATGCAAATAACCTTCGCATTTCATTAGATTAACTCACTTTATCTTATAAAAGTCAATTACAGTAATAATTAAAGTAATTATTAAGGTTAAGGGTCAAGTAGGTGACTTCAACACACCTAGACTCTTAGGCATGTCCAAAAGCACCTACCGGAGCTACTAACATCAACACTCCCTCTTAGCGAGGAAGGTACTTTCCGAAAAGCCACCTGGAGCTGGTTATCCCTCCAGTCTTAGCATAACAACACATGCATCATCCTTCACCATGGCTTTCCTCCAAACCTCCTAGTTTGTTTCCTCTTCAATGCCATGTAGTTCAAAAACATCTTCAAGGGCCTACTCTCCCTGAATGTGTTCCTAGGAGCATCCACATGCTCCTTAGCATCCCTTAATTTCTACTCAAACCACCAGGGTCTCCTGACAAAACAGGGAGGAGCTACTAACCCCTCCCCACTTGAAGGTTGATTGCCTGAATAGGAAACCTCTATATGTTTCTCTACCTTCAAAGCCTCCAACTCCTTGTCCCTCTGTCACTACTAGAGGCAACTCATTAGACTTCCTAGAGCCCAAGTTCTTCTTGAACTTAACATCTTTGCTCACAACTATCTGCATCTATGTCAGTATGAAGATCCAATAAGCTTTTGAGGTCTCGCTATACCCAACAAATATGCCCTTATGTCCTCAAGGCTCTAGCTTCGTCCTCTTCTCCACATAAACATGGAGGTACACTGGACAACCAAATATCTTGAAGTGTCCTATCTTTAGCTTCACCCCTGTGAATACCTCCTCAAGAGTCTTGTCCCCCAATATCCTGTGAGGGCTCTTGTTCTGCAAATAAACTGCAATTTTGCATGCCTCCACCCAAAGAAACATACGCAACTCCTGGGCATGTAGCATAGCCTTAGTAGAACTGATGTGGACTGATTTTTCTCTCTGCAACCCCATTATGCTAAGGATTGTACGAGACTATCATTTCCCTCTCGATCCTTTCCTCCTTGCCGAAATCATTTAAGTCATTGGAGGTGTACTCTCCCCCATTATTTAACCTTAAGATCTCATCTTCTTTCCAGTGTGGTTCTCCACCTAGGCCTTGAACTCCTTGAATCAACTGAAAACCTCATCCTTGGTCTTCATGAAGAAGATCCAAGTTTTCCTAGACTGGTCATCAATAAATCTGACATAATATTGTGCTCCTTGCATTGACGCCATTGACATCGATCAACATTCATCTGAGTGAATGAGATCCAAGATCCCCTTGGACATACTCTCGTCGCTCGAAAAAGGAGGTTTGGCACTCTTGTAAAGTGCACACCCTCTACACATGCCCTGTTGCTTAATATTGAAATTTGGGAGACCAATGACAATCTCCTTCGGGATTTATAATGCCATGTGTAGGTGTCCCAACCTCCTGTGTCATAGCTCACATAAGTTGTCATTGTCATGTACTAATCCGAATTGGATCATTATATTATTTATCATCCATCTTGATGCTTTTAGAGTGGAAAAGGTGGAGGAATCACCTCATAAGACCATTTTTACTTGTTGGTCCTCGTTTGGCAAATTAGGGTTTGAAACCTTCCAAAAGTAGTTTGAGGCATCAAACAACATTTTTTAGGGGTAAAACTTTGTCACTTATGCACTCCATCCCCTAACGTTATTCTACACGGACTCCTTTCCAACAACGCAAGAATCACCTCAATCGGAGTCCGCATGCAAAATTTATGCCACCTTAAAGTTGACCTCCCTGTTTTGACCACCATGATTCGAGAAGATGTCACGCCACCCCCCATTATTCATGGAAAAGGGGCTAGCCACATTATCATGATGAAGAAGACTCTAGAAGAGTCAATATTGTAACTCTAGTTAAGAGTTGAAAGAGTCAAAGTTACCCACTAGTAAGTTATTAAGATATGTTATAATCGAGCCACTAGGAGGAAAAGGACATCCATTTTATTTGAGTGCATTTTGTTCCATAAATAAGCAAAGTAGATGAGTGGATAGAGAGGCAGCAAACAAAGAGGGTTAGTATACTATAGCAACCCACGGGACACAAGTCTCACTCCTTTGTACTTGCCATTTCCATTTAGAGAAAGAGAGCAAAGCAACATCACCATCCAGCTAGGTTTTCTCCTAAAAGAGTTTCCTAGGTTATATCTTGTGTTAATTTTGGTTTGTGAGTTTTATTTCATTGTTCTCTGTTTTCTGCATATTTTTTCTATTGTGTGCATAAGCATAACACAATAATTAACGTATCCAAAAATCTAAGGAGAAAACAACCCTCATAATGTAAATTTTATATTTTAAGTATAATTTCATCAAATTTGTTGTGATGAACTATCCAGTGGAATATCCAAAACAATTTACAGATCATGTACCAATGCCTAAACAAATTTTCCCATCAACCTGTATAAGTTGCTCTCTCTAACCCTAATAACCAATGCTATGTTTGGGCTAGACTCCTTTGGACAAATAAGCATATGCCCATTCCTGAACATGACCTTGTATCCTCTATCCTCGATCATTGATACTGAAAACAAGTTCTTCTTCAGTCCTAGTACAAAAAGTACATCCTTGGCTTCCAACATCACTCCTAACTCTAGCTAGAACTTAATGGTTCCAACACCCTCCATTGCATACTCGACTTCATTACCAAGCTCCACATATAAATCTAAGTTTTTATCCATTAGACTACTAAATAGCTCGCATGCCTCTGTCATATGGCATGATGCACCACTATCCAAGTACCAAGCATTCCTCATGATGGTGTTCGTAGATAGACAGGAGGCAAATAAGAAGTCCTTTTCGAACTTCACTGCAAACCGTCAAGCTTAACCTCTGCTAACGCCGTTGTCTGTTGCAACCTCCCCTTCCCCTTCTTCTTCTCTGAACACTGTGATACATATTTCCCATTCTTGTGGAAAATGAATCACTTGAGCTTGCTCAAGTCCTTCTTCCCTAGCTGAGAGGTTGCCCTCTAACTATTACCCTTGAAAGTTTGAAACCCTTCCACTTTCCTTTCTTGGCCATACAAACCAGGGCCAGGTTCTCATCTACATCTCCCTGCCTACTGGCTTTAGACTCCTCCCAAGTCTCTTCTTGGATGTAGTCATCCCGAAGCCTCTCCCAATTGGGAAGCTTCTCTCGACTGCAAATTCCCTTGATAAATGGTTCCAATGACTCGAGAAAAATCATTTAGTGCCACATTTATGAACTCTATGTCCCCGACATTCTCCTTAATGGCTACAAATTGAGCCCGTGTTTGGGTGATCCTCGTGAAGTAATTGGCAAAGTTATCAAACCTTGGACATATGAATGGATCTAAGCTTGTTTCTCAAGATCATCTTCCTATTCACATTGTCACTCGAGCATGTTCACTAAAGCCTTGAACATCTCCCTGCTTGTCTTCTTTTTTACCAAGTGAGGAATCAAATGATCCTTTATGGTAACCATGTTGGCCCGCTAAGTTTTAATGTCCTTATTTTTGTGGGCTACCAACTACATTTGATTTGTTGGCAATTAAAAATTCCTTGTCAGCAATCTCCCAAAGGTCATTTTCTTTCAGCAGCAAGGTATCACTTGCCTTCCAAGGCAAGAAGTTAGATGCTCCATCCAACCAGTCCTCAAACCTGAGACTGGTAGCTCCCATTTAGATCTAATAATTTTTGCCTTGTGTTAAGTCCTTCTAGCACCCACAAGAATAAAAAGTTGTTGGTTTATAGAACTGCTAAGATCTCCTCATGGATCTATGTTTCGATCATTTCTTTGTTGTCATATGATACAACCGATTTCTCACTGCATGTACGAACTGCACTTTCGACCTCCACACACTCAGCCCTATACAAATTCCAGTTGTGTGTTGCATTTCAGAGATTAGTTTTCTAAAGCTAAGATTTGATACCATGTTAATTTCAAACTATTAAGTTTAGGTATGTTCTATGCTTAGAGCAATTTATTTCAATTTTCACAGTTAGCTCAATATCTTTTCTAAATTAGCAATCACATCAACATTAAAGTAAACTACAGATAGAACATAAACATAAATAGCAGAAGACAAGCCAAGACAAGAGGACACAAGATGTGGCACTAGCCAGGGACAAACCCCAATGTGGGGAACCGTTGATCAATTCTTCTTCTATGTTCTTCAATAGTTCAGCAGAGAGAGAGAGAGTACATTTACAACAGAAGTCAACACTTTGACTTTCTAGATAAGAGAATAGATCATCTCTACATGAGATCAGTTGAAGACATGTTTCTTCAACTAATTCTCCAAGGTAACTCCCTCACCTATCATCATGCTGCATCTCGTCCATGTGCTGCACCTCATCGTGTTGCACCATCCTGCACTCATCATCACAGTGCTGGACCTAATGACCATGCTATGCACTTCATGTTGTTGCACTTGTCACTGTGCTTCTCCAATCACTGGGTTGCTCTCATCACGGATCTACACTCTATGTTGCACTCATCATCACTGCATCCAATCATTGGAGTTGCATCATAGTGTTGTACTATGCATCATGTCATGTTGTACCCTTTTTACATTATGTTGCATTGCTACCCATCATTGTATGCTGATAGCACTATGTTGTACTATATGTTATCCCATAATATGTCCAGCTACACCAACATACCCAAATAGACCAATTAGGCCATACTATCATTTGTTTGCACAACTATTTGTTGCACACCTAGTTAGGGCACTTGCAACAGCCCTAGTTTCATCCCACAGTCAACAAACTAACCCTTTAAGGGTTGAAGCATACCCTCATAGGTCTCCTCCTCACCCACGTTGCTTGCTTAGGGTGTTGTCCACCCTTGACAGCCCTCACACGGCCTCTAGTTGTGTGCTATGGCCTGTGGCCTAGCACAACAAATCGTTGTAGCAACAGACCTCCGAAAATGTGCCAAAATAACTTCCAAACAACAACGTGTTTGACCCTTAAGAACTCGGCCTAACAATCAACCTTCTTAGCCCTCTTCACAGCAAACTTGATCCTGATTATATCATTGTTCCAGCCCTAAGACTATCCGCACTTACCTCAACCACTCAGCCTCCTGTAGCAGACTTTCGATCCCTGTTTTCCCACGCTGTCCAGACTCTAGGTTGTTGTGGCTAGGGTATATCCATATCACCCTTAGGTAGGGCAACGTAGGGCCTCCTCTAGTTGTTGGTTAGGGCCTTCCATTTGCTGCCGATTAGGGCTTCCTTTAGCTGTCGATTAGGGCTCCCTTTAGCTGCGAATTAGGGCTCTTCTATCTGCGGATTAGGGCCTCTTAGATTTGCGGCCAGATCTCCTGCAATCTGCGGCTAGGGCTCTCCGAGATGACCCTTCTTTAGGGCTGCATAGAAGGCATCTCCTCTAGACCTCCTCTTCCACTAAAAACCCAAACAAGTGGAGAGTGAGATCACAAGAGATGATATCAAATGACTTGAAGTCCTTCTTTATTTATACTAAAACGTTGAGCACAAGTGGGGTATATTTGGTTGCTAGCCGACCTTGACGAATTGCCCATAACACAAATAAATTCATATCTCCATGAATACTTATCGGAATCGGATCATCATTAGATCAATCCTACACCTCTCGATGAGAGGAATCCAGGAAAAATATCAGTTGCCATTAATAAGATGACCCACATGGATTTTGGCCCTAATTGCCAATTTTGACACTCCCTCTCAACTAGGGAGGACTCCATCTGCTAATCCATATGTCCGACTGTACTATCTCTGCCATTAGTGCCCTACACTGCTCTGCTTTGCTCTACTCTGCTCTGCTCTGCTCAGTTTTGCTTTGCTGAGCTTTGCTCTGCTCTGCTGAGCTCTGCTCAATTCTACTCTATTGAACCATGAAGAAGAAGAATTGATCGAGAATGTCTCATACTATTCTCTACTGACTCGAAGTCAGTTTCATTGATCCCAGATCAATATCACAAGAAAGTGTCTCAAACCACTCATACTGATCCCAGATTAGTTTCATTGATCCTAGATCAATGAAGGTCATCCTAGCATAGGGAGTACGATAGATACAATGATGCGTCCATCAATAGTACCACTATGGTCTCTAACGCCATTTCCCTGCTCATTGATCAGATGAGAGGTAATTCCCATGAGTCCCAGACTGCATGGGTGTACGATGCCTCGATAGGAGAACTAATCATCCTGCCCACAGGAGAACGAATCATCTTGTCCCACAGTCGCCACGGGAGAACTAATCATCCCAGCCCACACGAGAACTAATCATCTTGTTCCATAGTTGCCACGAGAGAACTAATCATCCCGACCCACAGGAGAACTAATCATCTTGTTCCATAGTCGCCATGTGGTATCGCAGGGAAAGGTTGAACCTGTCACCCTATACATAGCGCACCACCAGGGGAGGGTGAGTCGCCCTGTGGTCGTATGTTGCTCCAGTAAATACCCCAAGCCCCCCAGAGCTCCCAGAGCTCAATGCATGCAACATGCAGGACCCTTATACGAAGGTCTCTCAACGACTCCAAGTCATTCGGGAAAATCACAGATTTGACCTTTCCCCGAGGCTTTGACAAAGTGTCTGCGACTTGTATATCAATGTCAATGTGATGGAGCCTCCTCGCTCATTGACTTACCATATCCCAGATAAGGTAGTATTTGATGTCTATCTGCTGGGGCAATCATTGAACACAGGATTCCTCAATAATCGAATCCCCCTTGGTTGTCACAAAGAATCACAGTGGCATTCATCATGTGTACAAACAGCTCACTGAAGAGCTTCCACAACCAGGCAGCTTCACACGAGATCATACTCGTAGCTATGTATTCGGTCTTGGCGGTGCTTATAGCAACCGACTTCTGCTTCTTGCTCATCCATGATATCGAAGCAAAATCCAGAGAGAACCACCACTGAGAAGTGCTCTAGCGATCCTCCACACTGCCTGCCCAGTCAACATTCGAATAATCATGCAGCTTCATATTTCCAGCAGTGTATCTCAATCCATGAGAGATTGTGCCCTAAAGATATCTCAGAAGATTCTTGGCACCAATCTAGTAAGGCTCAACCAAATATGAGCTCACTATGTTAACTGCAAAGCATATATACTAACGGAAGTTCACCAAGAACATCAATGTAGATGAGTTTATGAAACTCAGAGGCATTTTCCAAATCTGGTCTGCATCACCACCATATAAAATCTAAAAATTAAGATCCTCGAGGTAGTCACGGGCTTGCAATTTACCATTCCATATCTGGAATCCAACTCCCTCTTACTTCTGCAAGTGAGAGGGTCTGCACCTGTCAGAAATAGGTCGTTTCACAGAAGGCGCTGGTATGAGAGTTCTATCATCCACAACCTTCAAATAATGTTTTGGATCGTCTTCACTTTTAATGAATCTCAGCTTCATCAGACAATTATCAATCATCTCGTATTAGGCCCGAGGTGTTTTACTTCAAGCCATAGAGGGCTTTCTTCCACCTGTATACATGAGATTCCCAATCATAAATCTCAAACCCCTCGAGTTGTTCCAAACTTGTGGACCTGCTACATGAGGGGAATGGTCCCCTTGTAAGATTTTCCTTCGGTACATCTCAGACATGTAACTTCATGCGTTTCTTGAATTCAGGTATTCGAGTCACCATCTGACTCACATCGGTTAGGGCCTCATAAAGTAGATCTCAGGTGTTATAGATGAGATATGTCATGATCGCTAGTCGACCATCCTGCAACTTGACACAAATTGCCAACCCTGAACCCATGAGTAAAAGCATCTTTGAAAATTTCATTTTCAAACATGTACCTTTCCATAACCTTTGACTTCCATTGCCGAAATGGACACCAGGTTCTTCTTGTGATCAGGTACATAAAAGAGATTTTGTAAATGAATCGAGTTACCCTCATTCAATTGCGAGGTAACATTCCCTACACTCTTTTTTGGATAGGTGGCATCAGCTCCAAGTATAATCCCACGATTGTTTCCATCTCTACCAAATTAGAGAGAGCACCCTTCTATCTGATGAAGTGCCTTGAAGCACTATAATCGATAAGCCAGATTCCCAAGGAATCTGAAGGAGAGGGCCAATACAAGATAGCGCTTCTTTATCTTATCAAAAACAACATTTGATTCTTCATACCTGGGGTTCCTTGCTTTCTCTGAAAAGTCTGCCATTTCCTTGATGACATGCATTACCTATCATTCCTCTAACCATTGAAGATGTCCCTAGAATGATTGTTATCATCATCAAGTGATGTGTCCCTGCCATTCAAACACTTCTTCGCATAATGGCCGAACTAGTTATCTGCCTTTCCTTCCACCCAGAGATCTGGTCTTCCCAATGAAGTGATCTTTAGGGAGACCATATTCCGCTGTGCTATTCTGATAATATTCTCTGCTTCGATTTCACCCTCGGTGAATTTGAAGAGGGATGAGGAAGCCATTGATCCTTTTGTCCTTTCCTAATTGTCTTCGGTGATTGCTCTTTCACTCTTGCTTGGGCATTGTCTTCACCTAATCTCTGATACCATGTTAAGTTTAGGTATGTTCTATGCTTAGAGAAATTTATTTCAATTTTTACAGTTAGCTCAATATCTTTTCCAGATTAGCAATCACATTAGCATTAAAGTAAATTGCAGATAGAACATAAACATAAATCACAGAAGACAAGCCAAGACAAGAGGACACAAGATGTGGCACTAGCCAGGGACAAACCCCAATCTGGGGAAACCCTTGATCAATTCTTCTTGTATGTTCTTCAATAGTTCAACAGAGAAAGAGAGAGAGAGAGAGATAGTACATTTACAACAGAAGTCAACACTTTGACTTTCTAGATAAGAGAATAGATCATCTCTACATGAGATCAGTTGAAGACATGCTGCTTCAACTGATTCTCCAAGGTGACTCCACCTATCATTGTGTTGCATCTCGTCCATGTGTTGCACCTCACCGTGCTACACTCATCATCACAGTGCTGAACCTAATGACCATGCTATGCACTTCATGTTGATGCTCCTGTCACTGTGCTTCTCCAATCACTGGGTTGCTCTCATCACGGATCTGCACTCTATGTTGCACTCATCATCAATGCATCCAATCATGTAGATGCATCATACATAGTGTTGTACTATGCATCACATCACGCTGCACCCTTTTTACATTATGTTGCATTGCTACCCATCAATGTATGTTGATAGCACTATGTTGTACTAGCTGTTGTCCCATAATATGTCTAGCTACACCAACATGCCCAAATAGTCCAATTAGGCCATGTTGTCATTTGTTTGCACAGCTGTTTGTTGCACCCCTGGTTAGGGCACTTGCAGCAGCCCTAGTTTCATCCAATGTTTTAAAACTCCAACTCCGACTCGGTATCGACTCGGCCGGCTCGATTTCAATGACTCGGTCGTTGTAAAAAATACATTAAAAAAAAAATTATAACAACAAAAAAATAAATAAATATGTAAATAAATTTTTAAAGATTTTAAACATAATTTTAAAGATTTTCATTCATGTTTCCAAACATACAGCATTATAATATAGATGGAAGACAACATATGATCAAACTAGGCTCATGAACCAATCCATTATATCAAAATGGCACCCAGTGCACTGTCCAATGGCAATACATAGTCATCTGTCATACATGATCAAAGACTCAAAACAAAAAACACATAACCAAGGAGGCTAGAAATGGCCTCTACAACAAAAGTAAATTGTGACCAGACTCCAGTACTAGTACTACTGGCTAGTAGCTACTGCCAGAAGAGCCAAGATCATGTTGATCAATCTCTGGATCATCATCAGAGTCAGACAGGGGGCCCCATGACTCCTCCTCATCATCATCATCTCCAACTGCAACTGTAGAAGTGGTACCACTAGCAAGTTGTGCAACTGCAGCAGATGCAAGCTGTGCAACTGCAGCAGATGCACGCTGATATAGAGTAGATATGCGGCTGCGCTTCTGTCGTGGCTGAGCAGAGGAAGCGCCTGCAACTGGAGTCCTTGTTGGTTGTGAAATTGAGGTTGGTGGATCGGGATCTGCATGCAACTGAACAACATGTTCAAGTTCAACTGATGCCTCAATATCTAAATCTAAATCAAGATCCTCATCAGGATCAAACTCTGCTGGATGACTCTCCACTACCCAATCTGATGTTGGATCAATGTCTTCCAACACAATGGGATCTAAATCAGGTCTTTTGTTCAGAAATTGGTTTCGTCTAAGCCGGAGGTTGTATTGGACATAAACTAGATCATTTAACCATTTTTTATCCAAACGGTTTCTCCTCTTTGTGTGAATCCTCTCAAAGACAGACCAATTGCACTCACACCCAGTTGCACTGCAAGTTTGACTCAAAATACGAATTGCAAACCTTTGCAATTCAGGACAATGGCCACCAAAGGCCTCCCACCATTGTGCTACAAAAAGCATAGGAGTGTAATAAGTTAGCTCAACAAAATTACAAATTATATCCAACTTTCAAATTATAAACGATTTAACAAACTTTTAAAAAAAAAGTAAAACTATTAAGAATTTGAAAATTGAAATTTTTGTTTACCTGACTCATCTGCTTCTCTTGCAATCTTTGCTAGGTTCTTCCCAAAGGTACCCAAGGCATTGCTGAAGGTTGTGACCTGTCGGTGTATCTCCAACTAATCAGACTCCAATGGGATCATACGATCAATGCAATCAATCAGTCCATCTTTGACCTCCCCCCTCAAAGCTCCTGACTCCTTAGCTTTATAATGATACCGTGGGTTCAAAAAATACCCTGCTGCATGTATAGAGCGATGGAGTTGATTGTTCCATCTTTCATCAATGATTGCCCAAATGGGCCCATACTTTGCCACTCTATCCTTGTATGTCGTCTTTATTTACTCCTTTGCTTGATCCATAGCCTCATAAATGAAGCCCATAGCCAACCTTTCCCCATCCACCAACCGCAACACCTTAACTAGTGGCTCAACAAGCTTCACAACCTCTGCTGCCTTTCTCCAAAAAGTTTCTTCATAGACTTTCTTTTTCAATTCTTTGCCTTCCAGTTCGTTAGACCAATTGCTTTGATTCCATTCATCACTGGAAAACATCTTTTGCAAGTTTCTATGTTGGGAAAGCTTAGATTGCAATGTCAAAAAATGAGTAGCAAATCTAGTGATGGCAGGCCTAATAATATCCTTGCCCCCAGTGTGTTTCCTCATGAGGCTCAAAATCAATGAATGATTGTAGATAAATTTTGTTATGTTTTTGGCATGATCTACAATGTTTTTGACCCAATCTATTTTTCCAATATCCTCAAGCATGAGGTCTATGCAATGTGCAGTGCATGGGGTCCAAAATATGGTCTTGTGTTTTTCCTCTAACAGTTTACCAGCAAGAACATAGTTAGAGGCATTATCTGTGATGATTTGCACAACATTAGCCACCCCCACCTCCTCAACAACCTGA
>APFE030923001.1:0-27127 GCA_000404065.3 Pinus taeda | reverse complement strand
AAAAATAAAAATAAAAATAAAAAATAAAAAATAAAAATAAACATTGATTCAATGTTCATTTCTTTCACAAAAAACACTCTCTAGGCTTTCTAGATATGCGCCTAAAATTTAATAAGCAAAAACAGATTTATAGAGGTGAAAAAAATACCTCCAGGCACAAACTGCCTCCTGGAGCTTGCTCCAAGAATCAACTCCTCAATGCTGCTCCAAATGGCTGCCCAAGAAACTCCTCACTCCAGCTAGAATGCTTGCCCAAGACTCCTCACTGCTGCTCCAAAAACAAGCTCAAGAACTGCTCACTAACTCTCAAAGAAGCTCTCACTCAAATGCATAAGATGGCTGTGAGAGAATGAGAGCATTTGAGTGTGTTAAATAGGGTTTGGGAGGGGGAAACGGACCCCAAATAACATTTAACTAATTCATAAAACACATTGGAGTCCATACCAATCAGCAAACACTTGAAAATTTCATAAAAAATATGACAAATTGCTATTTTATTGGGGTTACGGGCCACAGGTTATGACTCGGCCGAGTTATTGCGAAAACGGCCATGACTCGGCCGAGTCATGCAATAACTCAACCGAGTCATGGCTGACTCGGCCTCCCGTACCGTTCCCTTAACCGAGTCAAATTTTTTTTTAATGAAACGGATCAACTCAGCCGTTTCCATTTCGAATCAGCGGAATTTTAGAACATTGGAACTTTCATCCCACAGTCAAAAAACTAACCCTTTAAGGACTGCGGCATACCCTCATAGGTCTCCTCCTCACCCACGCTGCTTGCTTAAGGTGTTGTCCACCCTTGACAGCCCTCACGCAGCCTCTAGTTGTGTGCTATGGCCTACAGCCTAGCACAACAGATTGTTATAGCAACAGACCTTCGAAAATGTGCCACAATAACTTCCAAACAGCAACGTGTTTGACCCTTAGGAACTCGACCTAACAGTCAACCTTCTTGACCCTCTTCACAGCAAACTCGAATCTTGATTATATCATTGTTCCAACCCTAAGACTATCCGCACTTACCTCAACCACTCGGCCTCCTATAGCAGACTTCAGATCCCTGTTTTCCCACGCTGTCCAAACTCTAGGTTGTTGCGGCTAGGGTATATCCATATCCCCCTTAGGTAGGGCAGCGTAGGGCCTCCTCTAGTTGCTGGTTAGGGCCTTCCCTTTGTTGCGGATTAGGGCTCCCTTTAGCTGCGGATTAGGACTCCCTTTAGCTGCAGATTAGGGCTCTTCTAGCTACGGATTAGGGCCTCTTAGATCTACGGCTAGATCTCCTACAAGTCTGCGGCTATGACTCTCCTAGATGACCCTTCTTTAAGGATGCATAGAAGGCATCTCCTCTAGACCTCCTCTTCCACTAAAAACCCAAACAAGTGGAGAGTGAGATCACAAGAGATGATATCAAATGACTTGAAGTCCTCCTTTATTTATACTAAAACGTTGAGCACAAGTGGGGTATATTTGGTTGCTGGCCGACCTTGACGAATTGCCCACAACACAAATAAATTCATATCTCCGTGAATACTTATCGGAATTGGATGATCTTTAGATCAATCCTACACCTCTCGATGAGAGGGATCCAAGAAAAATATCAGCTGCCATTAATAAGATGACCCGCATGGAGTTTGGCCCTAGTTGCCAATTTTAACACTAAACCCAACAACCTAGTTAATTACTTCCTAGCTACTCAGATCTGCTGAATAAAAAACACAGATGAGATTTTAACACTTAAAGAAAATATAACAGCGAAAACAAATTAAAACATCAATCTCATACACATGCACACCTAATTTTTGCCCTTTCAAAATCCTGTTGTTTCAAGTTTATAGCATACAAGGACTCCCTTAATGGGATAATGGCCCTCTGAGGAAAAGTACCAATACAACAAGAACCTGGAAATGTTCCAGCAGATCAAACCCTTGATCTGTCCTTCGATCTGCTAGCTAATCTGGATCCTTCCCTTGTTGCCCCTTGCACTCTTCCTCAAACCCTGCAATTTTGGATGAAAGTCCTTCTCCATCCAATCACTAAGATCTCACTATCTCACCATGTCTTGTGGTCAAGATGTGTCTTCTCCCTTAGCCTAGTCTTATTTTCATAAGTTTGAGTTATTGACCAAATCCACAACCCTAATATCCAGAATGATTGACGGTTGAGATTAGAGCTCAACATCACTTGATATCAATGATTGAGATTCATCTAATTCATTCATGCAAATAACCTTTGCATTTCATTAGATTAACTCACTTTATCATATAAAAGTCAATTACTTTAATAATCAATGTAATTGATAACGTTTAAGGTCAGACCCAAGGGTTAGCTCAGTTGGTTGAATCCCCGTCATTAAAGCACCTCTACTATTGAGAGGTCACAAGTTCAATTCTCTCAACACTCTCGGGGTCAAGCTCCATGGTTGAACCGGCAAGAAGTGATCCTTTCAAGTAAATCTGCCTGGTACAAATATTCTGTGGAATTAGCGGTCACCGATCTTTGAGGACCATGAACCACGTAGAGAAAAAAAAATGATAAGGTTTAAGGGTCAATTAGGTGACTTCCACACACCTAGACACTTAGGCCTGTGCACTACTAATATCAACCCCTCTCATGTCATTTAATTCAACGGAAACGGAGGTAATATCCCGTGCCAAGATGGGATGGCAGATCCCATGTGGTACTAAAACTCAATGTGCTTAGAGATTGTCTGTGGTTCCATTGTTTCCTGTTCACCTTGCCCTGAGCCAACGTTTTCCAGCCACTGGGATTGGCTGGTCTCATTTCATTGTACAGGTAGTAGGGACTACTCTTTGGAAGCCCAAGCCATACGAATGGAAGCAGTGTCACCCTGGTGTGATAGTATTAGACCCAACTATTTGTAGTGAACAAATTCATCGGGGGAAAACGGCAAACCCCCATTGTCATTCAGAACATCGCACTCTCTGCGAAAACTTGGAGCTGCATAGAGGCATCTGGAGGTGCGAGAGGCATATCAAAGACGCTCAGGATTTCTTTCTCGGTATACCACCAGTAGGAAGGTTGGAAGAACGACTGGGAGAGAAGGAATGCATTGGAAGCCAAGGAAATGCAAAGGCAAATAAATGGTATCAAATTTCAGATAGACTCAGTTGAAACCAGCAGAGGCAGATTGGAATCAGTTCAGAAAACAACACTCTGAAGATTGATGAGATAGCAGATAAAATAGACATGTTGCAGGCCAGGATTGAGAAGATAAGAGCTGGAGAAAAAATATGTTAATGAGGGGAATCAGTCATGGGTACACCATTCCCTCTGTGTTGGTTCATTTGAAATGGACATTCTAACGGATAAGGAGTATGCTATTGTGCAGCAGCCATCAGCTCAAGCAATGAAACAATCCTCTGTTGTTCAGTCAACCAAGTCCGGTAACAATTTAAAAGCCAACAGTGAGCCTGAACATCACTAGTTTTTGAATTATGCAATGTTTTGGAAAGTTGTTATTTTGCTAAGACAGTTTATACAGCTATATACTTGCCAGATAGATAGTGGTAGAACTGGAACCTTGCATCAAGCGGTTAGAACAGAAAGTCGTTCTGATATTTGAGAAACTGTTCTTCAATTTTGATTCTGGACCTCCTAATGCTTTGTATTGTCTTGCTAGACAGTTAGGCTGCAGCATTATTTTAATACAAATATAGAACTGTTTCTGTTCAAAGAAATAACGAGTTAAGCAAATGATTCCCACCATATTCAAGTTCACAACATGAAAACATAATCTCCGGAAGAATTTGATTTTAATGATATAGGGATTCATGCAGATTATCACCAGAACTTTGAAGTTTGTAATCTTAAAACATACCCATGTTCAAATGGCTGGAATCTTATGATCTATTTAATATAACCATAACTTTTAAACATTTTTAAGCTACAACTAAAGCATGCTATAAAAAAATGTCTTCATGTTTTTGTTTTGTAATCAGGAATTCAATTCGACTTCAACTTGTGGAGTGTTAATCATCTTTTGTTCTTAGCAAAACCCAAGGTCATAGTGACTTGTATGTATCACATGAAGGGTATAAAGGTCATAACAGGCAATCTCATGTGTTAATATAACAATGGATAAATCATAAATACGAATCACTTGACCATTAGGGTTGCGGCAGATAGTTGCCTTTCACTACCCAAATGTCCTCACCACAACTAGTCAGTCGTGACAGAATAACTCTTCTTGATATCAAAATATAAGTTGGGTTGAGTTGGTTTTAACATCAGAACAACAAACTAATTGGTTGAGGTTGTCCCAAGAAAGGTACTATGAGAGGTAAGTGATAATTACACACTAATTCTCTGATATTGTACAAAAACGAGTAAAAGGCTGAAGAGGTGTGGTTCCCTCAACCATTTGTGTGATAAAAGAGAATAAATCTATAGAAAGCAATAGAGGAGATAACAGATCCATAGAAAGCTGTAAGAGCTGGGGGTAGGAAAGCCAGACTACATAAGAGTTGCTCCAAATAATAGCCACATGCTGTATGCATGATAATGGCAAGCAAAGATCATTGCCAAACTTCTATACTTCATTCTCTCTACAATGCACGAGAAAGAAAGTGATAATGATAGAAAGGATGACCACTCTAGCTCATAGGAGTGCCAAGTGATTGCCATTATCCTCGATGGTATGTAGGGCACCGCTCAGGAGACAACACTTATCCTAATAATTGCAAATTTGAAATTTCTGATCAAGAAAATTTCTTATCATTTCACCGTGTTGGTTCTTTTGAAAATAAAATCACTTAAAATTTCGTAACATTTCATTATAGTGGTTCTATTGAAATTAAAATTTTAAATCACTGAATGTTACCTACAGTCTTCTATTAGAGAAGAGCATCTGCACAACGATAGTTCAAACTTGACCTAAGATTCAACGCACATTATGATTTCTTCTTCTGTGGAACTTTCCCGAAAGGTAAAACATGCAAATGCATAGCAAGAAGATATGCACTTAATATGACAGAACTTGCGTTTTGTGCTTTTCTTAAAAATTAATATCTCAAGAATTGTTTTGGACATTACCCTCCTACAAATTCAAGCAGCTGTTGTTGTTTTGGTGCAATTGCATCTCTCTCCCTTTCTTCCACAATCTTCTGAAAGTCTTCTAGGCCAACAGTGAGCTTGTCCATCAATTCCTGGCCATGCTCTTTCTTTGATTCAGCAACACCTGCAAGGATGGCTTGCTTATTCTGGCTGAGGATGCGAGAAGCTTGCCTTATGTTCTGCTTATCAAGGAGAAAAAGGGAAAATTGTAGTAAGCTCAAGCTTAACAAGGCACTAAAAAAAATCCAGCAAGATAAAACTCCTAAATATTATATGGTAAAGAGAAAGGACACTGAGCTCAAGGATAGAAAAATGAAAGGAAACGAAATAAGCCAGAGATCCCTGACTTCACAAAGAGAACCAAACTCCACTCTCTCTGTGTCTCCCCATGGATAGCTGTCAGATTTGACCATGTGGGCATGCAGAGCCTAATTACTTAATTTTAAAAAGAGGGCCCTACTATGCTTTCGTCATAGATCACACCATCGAAATACGAAACCTAATAACAGAGATCCTAGATCCTGGATCTACATTGTTAAAAAACTGCTCTAATATGACCCGAGCGGATGTTAAAGAGAGGAAAAGCGAAAATATTTTTAAAAAGAAGAACAAAAATAAGTGTTCTCTATTTCCTTTTGTAGTAAGTATTTACTTACCCTCGCCACAGGCTCCAGTGCCCTCTCTCCCGGAACCTTAAGATTCTCTGTGATGTCTTCAAGGGACTTCTGGACCTCTCTGATGGGTTTATTGTCAATAGGAAGAGCATACCTCAGCAATGCTTTGGGATCTTTGATTGGAGGGCCTGAGATCAATACAGAGAGATCAGGTAATACAGGTACAGGCTGAAATGCAGAAGCAGCTTCAACAGAGGGCTGCATTGTCACAATTGTTGCTGCCAATGCAATACAGAAGCTACACTCTCTCAAAGAAAATCCTTTGCTCTGCTCTCAGAAAACCCAAAAAACAAAAAGGAAAAGTCAGTTGCTGTGTCTCTCGGTCCTGCCCATATTGCATCCACTGCTGTAGTAATAAATTATACATATAAATGACAGTCAGTACCTTGGGTTCTTCTGCTGAAGCTCTGGAGCACCTAATAGAGATGCCATGAGCCCCAGAAGTGGAAGTACATTTGCCTGGACCTCGTCTGCTGACCAAATCCAATAACCTGCATTTCCATTTGGGTAATCTCTTGTTCGAGTCTTTGGGCAGTACATGAAAGCTTGGAGCAATGGCAGCACATGTCGACGAGGATGCAGAAGCAGATGGACCTATAGAATAGTAGTTGCAGCAGATGGGCGCCGCCATCAGTGATAAGGAAGGTAAGATACGAGAGTGCCCTTTCACAACTGATAGCAGGAAGAGTAGAAGGAAGGGGTACCCCGAGTGAAAGAAAGTACCACTTCAATGGGATATGCTTCTAATGGCTGGAGATGATTCAAAATGATGTGGCCACGTAGAGATGAGGTATAGATATCCTGACAGTGAAGAGGGCATCCAGTTGTGGATAAGCTATCTTCGTGCGTCTGAGAGTAGACCAATTGGCTGGAGTCCTTGCAAAAGTAAGCTACCACGTGTAAAAGCTTCTTGTAAAACATCCGTAACCAATCAAGTTCCATTGTCATCTATCTTCTTTCTCCACTCAAATATAGTGTAAAGTGGTAATGTGTTTTTAACTTCAGAATTCAGACTTGTGTAGTTTAAGTGGTAATGTGTTTTTAACTTCACAATTCAGACTTATGAGATTTGTGCATATTTAAAATCAATAAATGTAATTTTATTTTATATGTAATTTTATTTTATAGATAAAAATTTAATTTATTTTTGAAATTCAATTATTTTAAATTTAAAATATATCCAAAATAGAAATATAATATTTTTTATAATTACATCATACATCTATTTTAATATTATAATTATAGCTTCACATCATTTTATAATAATAATACTCTAATATTAAATTATTTATACTTACATCACCATATTTTTATATAGTATTATTTAACATAGCTTACAAGTAACATACATTTGTGTCAAACAATGAAATGTATAATTGTAATAATTATAAAGATTAAAAGATATAGTTATTCAAAATGATGTGTAATAAAATATAAATTAATATAATATTAAAAGATAATATTGGTTTATGAATAGTCCTATGTTATAGTAATCAAAATAAGGTTTGTTTTTTCATTATTTTGGTCAATTTGTAAAAGTGTTGCTATGATTTTATAGAGATCAAGTTCTTAGTTTTTGTGAAATGTGTGAGATCAGAGTTTTGGAGGTTTAAAGAAGATATTTGAGGTTGTCAACATCATCCATCAACCATTTTGCTTGGTCACAGACTTCAATACTTGCTCAAACATATGCAAGTGAAGTTTCGTTCGGCTCAGTCACTGCGTTTTTTCTATAGGTGATGATTTTCAAGAATGGAGGTTTACAGTTTGAACAGATGTCTTCTAATAAGTACATGATGTGTTAGAGGTTGTCTTCCACCTATCTCACACATTCAGAAATCCAGGAGATGGCCCGAGGTATGAGAATGGTGAATTCGTTGTGTTTTTGTTGCGCTTTTTCTGAAAGAGGAAGTAACGCAACAAATTTGTTGCGCTTCTACACAATCAAAAATTTAACCTTTCAACCCGACTCCAGACCTCTTGAAATCAGTTTATATGGTTTTGACAAGTGTCTTGCAGATTCACATCCATAGGTTTTATATTTTCCTTTCAATACATGCAAGCTTAGTCACAAATTATTGTTTTGGTATGTTGAAGGATGATGTGTAGATTAATACAAGTTCGTTAGTATGCTCAAAAGATATCAGCATTCAAGCATTGATTATATAGTATGAAAAGAAAATTTGTTGTGTTTCTGCTGCGTTTTTTCTGAAGAATGTGTTGTTGTGTTTTTTATTGTTTTAGCAGTTAACTTCAAGATTAGTTTCTAACCAAATGGAGAAGAATATTGAAAAACAAAAAGACGTTTTTGTCAAACATGAGCTAAATAATAAAAACCTCGTTCAATTTCTTCACATATATCATAGATTAGAAGATTTGAATGAATCTTTACAGCCTAATTTTTAGATTTCATCATTTCATGTTTTGGCCATGATCTTTGGGCGCGTATTCTGAGGAGTTGGAGACGAATTTTTGAAAAATGAGAGAGGTTTCTGTCAAGCACAAGCTCATATACAAAAACCTCCTTCATTTTTGTAACATATGTCATGATTCAAGATATATGATCTAATTTTTTACCCATACTTTCCCTAAATTTGATCCCTATTTCCTAGCAGACAATTCCAAATATTAATGTAACTGATTCGAAATGATTGAACTCGACCTCCTTAGCTTGGGAAAGAATTTTTCCTTTCTATTTTTGTAAATTTCTATGAGAGAGAATTGGCATGTGATCGAGAGAAGATATTGTGCGTTGTGCAGTTTTGTTAACGGTGCTGGAAATCCGTCAACCAAGGGATCTCCCCGATGTGAAGTCCCAATTAGACTTCACATCATTTAGATTAGGAGCCCCATCCAGAACATCGGCCTGGTTTCCATGTATTCTTATAGATATGCCTTGGCTCTAACTATTAGCAAGAGAGAGTGCACATGCGCCTTCGAAAAGCAAGGGGGTGTGTCTGGTGAGTGTTCGATCATATGTGCGTCAAAGTTCTTTCACTACGAAGGGGAGAAGAAGTGATACACTAAGAGAGAGGTAGTAGTACCACCCTAGTAGAGACACACATGAACAAGAAGGGTTTGTGCAACATCAAGCGGAATAGTCCATAAAGATGTGACGATCATTGAAACCAATATGACAAGGAAGATTTATCTAATATCCAACGGAATAGTCCATGAGGATGCGACAACAATAATAACAATTACAGCACATTATCAATATGATAAATACCAAAATAACGAAAATAGTTCAACGGCTTTAACATGGATGAAAGCAAACATGAATTATAAACATTCACAAAATAGTCTTACAAATATCCATAATCCATGCATGAAGAACGTGTTGGCCTTGAAGGCTTCTGTTATTAAGTAAAAGTTCCAAGACACGTGTATACAATGAACATTACTAGCTCCAATAGTGGAGCATTGGAGCCACTCCTTGCTCCTCAAAAGAATTGATCTATCTCTCTAATGCCTTGTGGGAGGAGCCAAGGTGAAAAGTCCTTTTCTCATACAATGAGGGTGTATATATAACTAAGGGGTGATGTTTCACTCTCCTTGTGACTCTTTGACTACCCTCATGACTGTTTGACTTCCTATGACCTTTCAACTTACATGACTCTTCATATTCCATGTGTGTCCCTTGGACTTCTACTTTACAAAACATTTTGAATATACATGATTCACAATGATGATGTGGCCTATGACAACTCATGACATGACATGGCATGACACTGTTGACATGGACTGCTTGATGATGTGGCAATGTCACGCCACTGCTACAATTGTGTCTCTAATATCTGCTTGAGAATGATTTTGTCTTCCACCTCCTAATGGCTTGGTGATAAGGAGTCTTCAATGATCTCAAGTCGTAGGTTGTGGTCGGATATTGGTGTCCCTTTTCTTTGCCTCGATTGATATGCTAGCATGTTTAGCTGCAAAGATGTTTTTCAACATGCTTCCCTTTTACATCTCCTTCTTCATCATCATGTCATGGTGTTAGAGGGTACCTACATCTACAATTCACTCATGACGAAATGACATCAGTCTGAAAACCCCCTAGCCTAAGATAATGCATTTAGATTCATTAACTGAGTCGGGACCGGGTTATAGGTCGGGAGAGAGGGCTCAGTGACTGTGCAATTTCATAGTTCAAGCAGCCAGGGGTGAGGCTTGATCATTGAGATTGCGTAGTGTGCACTTCATGCTAGACTGGGGGGGGGGGAATGCGCAGTCCTAGGTGACAGTGAGGCAGGCTAAGGGGATAGAAACTGGGAGGACATATTGCGTAGTTTTAGGAGTCAAGGGAGACTGAGCTACTGTGAAACTACATGATTCAGAGGCTCAAGGAAAGAGCTTAAGGCTTGTGATTACACATTGCGATGTTAAGACCAGTCTGGGAGGAATGATTGCGCAATCCTGGAGGTCAAGATTGGGCCTTGGGCACAAAAAATGAGCAATGAAGCAGTCCTGGGAGGCAGGAATTGTGCATTGTGTAGTACCAAGAGGGGAGGTCACACCTTGAGGTCTGCAACTACACAGTGCATGGTCCAGGCAGGCCGGGTGGAGCCAAGTTGGTTGGTCGAGAAGCCTCTTAGGAAATGGTTGAGCGTGAGACCAGTGAGACTAATATGTATAATGATAAGAATTTAATTGAGGTCTCACACTTAGAATACTTGACGAGGCAACAACATAGATCACCCATGACACATGAACAACATGTTTCCCTCTGTGTGACCACTTTATGACCAGTTACGACAAGTGCGACACTTAAGATACACTTTGTGACGACCGTGACGACACTTGTGCGACAGTGCTCAAAATATTTTGAATGAGTTTACATGGTTAGGACAACTCATATAAACAAAGGTAGACCCTTGAAACCATCAGAATAGGATTTTACACGTTGTGCAACAACTAGTATGTGAAAAGAAGACACTTTCCTATGTTGCAAACAGGACCAAAACACTTAAAGAAAATACATGAAATGAGTTTCAATGTTTGAGACAATACATGACATTGAAGACATAATAAGGTGGCAATGATAATGTGCCCTTCTTACTTCAACTTCACGAGAGATTCTCATCTATCCTCCAAAAGGTTGTAAATCAGGTGGAGTCTTCATGCGGTCCTGATCATATTGTAGTGTTCCTTCGTCTTCTTGCCTGATGATCATCCTTTGTCCTCAGTTCCTTATGTAACAGCTCTGGTGAAAATTCCATGTAATAAAAGTTAATAAAGGAAAAATGAGACCATGGTTAAGGGACATTTATTCCAAGTTGAATGTTTGGGAAATATATCCCAGTGGGCATCACTAGATGTGTGTATTGGCTAAGGAAAATTCGCAAAGGCTAAGCCAAGGCATTAAAAGGAAAAAAAAAGAAAGTCATTTTTGGCACATTTATTTATGAAAATAAAGGAAATTAGGAGAAAAGTAAGGTGAAAGGTCACAGGTTGCATGTGAGGAGGAAATTGAAGGAAAATAATGGAAAATGAAGAAATTATAAGCCTCATTAATAAAAAGGCTTATGAGGATCAGTTGGTAACCTTTTGTCATTTCAAGTTTGGAGCTCTCTCGTTATTCTCTCTCTCTCTCACTTTTGGTCACTTAGAGTTTTCTTGGAGTACTCTAGCTTTAGAGCAAGAAAAGGAAAAGAAAGCAAAGGGAAAGGAAGGAAAGTAAGGATCAAGGAAAGGAAAGAAGGATCAAGCAGTTTCAACAAGAATACTTGCAGGTAACCTTTTGCATGTGTGATTTCCTAGATGGTTTGGACATGCATGGCTTTGCCTGTTGATGTATGATTCTCTTACTGTTGGTGGCATGGTTTTGTCAGGTTATGACAGTGGTTTTCAGCCTAGCCTTGCCTTTTTTCGGATGCCATGGCATGTTGGGATGTTTATCTCAGTTTTGAGCTTTGGTTTCTCAGATGGATTTCGGAATGTGGGGTGGAGGTGGTCAAAAGTTTCATTCCCAAAGGCCTAGGAATCCCTTGACCAGTTTTGGCGAGATACACGGTAAAGTCTGAGGGAGAAGTTTAGTTTTAGGGCCTAGTGATCCGGGTTTGGATTGTGGTAAAGCCTAAGAGACTAGTCTTGGTTTAGGGCCTAGTGATCCGAGATTGGATTGTGGTAAATCCTGAGAGACAAGGAGATGGAAAATTCTTCAAGGATAGTGATGGATTCTGGATGGCATTCTGAGTTCAGTTTGGTTGTGATCGGAGCACCAGTTTTGGTGTGATAACGGTTTGATGAGGGTGAAGGTGGTTTAACCTCTGGATTCCCTTGGTTGTTCATGGATTGGTTGTTCTATGAGATCCCACATCCATGCTTGGAATATGGCATGGGGGTGATTGTCTGAAACATAGATTTGGTTCAACCATGTCTATGGTCGGGTGGTAGGTGGAAGTCTCGAACCTAGTCAGATCTACCTATGATTAATAAAAGCTAAGTTCTCTTAATTTGCACTAGTTTATATGTGGATTTAATGGTTGTCATATCTCTGATATTTATATGGTTTTATGTTGGTTATAAGCATGGTTAAATGATTGGTTCATGTCATGGTTATTTCATGTATTTACTTGTAATTGTTAAATGGATCGATGAAAGACTTAATTGATGATATAGCAGTTCAATAAAGAAGGTGGTGATCCTTCTGGTTATGTTTCATAAGTTCTTTTAGTGCTTTATGCTTTGTCTTGTATCCTAGACTTGTAGGTTGCATTGATGCCAAGTGTTTGATAGAATGTCAGTTCCGATTGGGGATGCTCGGCCTAGTCATGAGGTTGATTTTTTATTTGTTTATCTTGTCATCATGTCTTTGATGGATTCTAGAGGTTGTAAAAGTTTTGGGCAAAGGATGGGATTATGGGCTAGAAAAGTGGCTCAAATCTTGGGGACGCTAGCATAGGTATGCTGAAAAGAATCTAGGGACGTTGGCACATAGGCCTGTGGGAGTGACTTTGGCTTCTGGATCTTGTCTTGCTTATAACATGAAAGCGACCAGGGGTTAAAAGGCTTAAATCATCAATGGGACTCAAGGACAGGATGTTTGATTGGCTGACATGTCTCCTAAGGGTGTTGAAGTTGATGTGGATGGGTTTGTTTGATATGTTTCGTCGATTCAATTTCATTAAGGTCACCAAAGAGGTTGAATCCCTTATAGTGACCTCTCTCATTGCATGTTTACCTCGACTGGTTGGTTGCTTAGGTGGACCTGGGAGAAGGGTGTGTTACAGATTGGTATCAAAGCCAGGTTGTGCTCTCCTTGGGTGAAGGTGTTTGGTCATGTATGTATGTGTTGAGTCAAATTATACTTGTATAATTTGTCAATATGAATTTTCAACCCAGGGAGGTAAACTGGTGAGGTGCCATGCAAAGTATATGCAGGTTGACTACCTTGAGTGCGGTATCATTACAGGAAAACAACTAATGTCCCTTTATGAGTGAACAATGTTGCAGCAAAGCCATTGAGCAGTATATAACACTCCTCGTTATAGCACTGTTGACTTGCTGATTATTGATTAGAAAGAAGGTGAAGGATCACTCAACAACTAATCATGCATGCTTATGTTCTTGCAAAAGTGTTGTTACAACAATAGTCATCAAGGGTATATAACAACCCTTGACAACTTATTTTGTTGACAATCATGCAAGAAAGAGATAAATAAAAACAATCATACAGTAATCATGAAATCAGAACAGTGTTGGCCAACAAATGAAATCATCAATCTACACTATCACAATCCAACACAGAGTAATGGCTACATAGAATACATAAAGGTTACATTAGTTGTTGCAGGAAATCTACTGCACATTGAAATCGAAAATCATTATAACTATATTACAAGAAATGGTTTGTTACATAAATGAAAAGGAAATCATATCATTCACACATTGTTATTGCAAAGAAAAGTAAACGCATTAATAAACAGGACAAAAATTATACATACATTTAATATATATCGGAGTTGTGAGTGAAGGGGGCCCTCCTTCACTCACAACCCCTTCAAACACAAAAGAGTTGCTTACAGCAGAATGCTGAACATCAATGATATACTTTCTTATAAAATAAAAGTCGATACATAAAGAGACTGAGTGCTAGGATAGTCACACTTCGTCTCCTGATAGCGTCTGATCTTGTCTCCCCTTTTCAAAAGCAAATGAGACTGTGTTTATACAGTTTCCCGTAGCCATATTAGGCTGGAAATAAAAATGTAATCTCAGCCTCTAACTGATTAATCCCTAAGATCGAATCTATAGCAAAACAAATTAGTAATTTTTAGGCATATAGCCATCATCATAACATAATGTTCTTTGTTTAGTCTAATTCATGACTGCAAGCATGAATTTAGACTATTTGGTTATATGGTTGTAGCGGTAGTCCGAAATTAGTGGAGGCTCTGCAGGAATTAGAGTATTTGCTGGAACCCAGAATTCCTGCAGGATTCTCGGAAGTAGACACCGTCTGCGGGATTTGCGGACATCGTCTATAGGATTTGCAGCTATTGAAATCTACAAGAAATCCCGAGTCATGTTAGAACAAAAAGAAAAAATAAAAAAATAAAAAATAAAAATAAAAGCACAAACAGTTAGGAGGAGACTTGCATGCAAGTAAAAATGACATTTAAAGATGTTTCTTCATACCTTTAAGCCTCGATACCTGTTTAGCCAAAAAACGGAAAATATGGAGGGCTAGGTGTAATAAGATGACAAAAAGGTGTCAAAATGGGAAAATAGGATAGGATATTATCAGCAAAAAGATGGTAATCTCTAAACTCAACATCTCCCCCGGGCCAAGATTCTTGCATGTCCCTTATGCAATATAAAACAATACTTCTAAGAAATCAGATTTTGTCTTGTGATGCAGCTGTTGCAGCCAATTGATCAAATGGGTGGTCTGTCTCTACTGGAACCTGCTTCTATTCATTAATTTCCTGTCATAGTTGTTTGATTTCCTTTTGCATTCTGAGGCTACTTTCCCTAAGGGTTGCATCTTCTGCCCTCAAAACCCTTTCTGACACAACCAGTTCAACGATAGTCTCTTCCAACATTATTTGCGATGGCTTCTATGGTGAAATTCTCTCCTCATGGGTATGCCCCTGTGATGATCAGGGCGAATTTGCTTCTTCTTGTGGTAGAGCAGCCACATTCTAGATTTCCTACAGAGAAGGGGCAGGAAAAGATACAACTTCCTTCTTATCACTAGTAACAGGTTTTACCGATTCTTCCTTTCTCTCCTTGTTGTAGGATTTTTCAAGCTTCTCGCTCTCGGCTTTCTTGGAACTTTTGGCAGTACACTGAGCGGCTTGGCTCCTAGTATAGCGTTTAGAAGGGGTTACAGGTCCTTTTTGCTCGGAGCTAAAACCGAAAGTCTCCCCAGTCACAACGACCTCATCGTCGTCGTCTTCTTCTATCTCCTCGTCCTAACCTTCCTCATCCTCCTGGAATTCTACTTCATTGTCCTAGGCTATATCCTCATCATCTTGAGCTTCATTCCCAGATTCATGATCCTGGGTTTCCTCCTCTGTGGGTTCAATTTCTTCCTCTGTTGACTTAGACACAGAAGCTTTTTCTCGGACCTCTTCTGGTCACGCTTTTTTCATACAACTCGAAGTCAAAGGTTTTCTTTGTCGCCTTATCCTTAGCTTTTTCAGTCTGTTTTGTCAGCTCGAGCACAGTTGCCTTCTTTTCCGATCTCTTTTCGCGATCCTTTCCTTCGGTAAATTCAGACACATTGGTTTTCCTGGCTGACCTTTTCAAGGGTTTTTCGTCAATTTCCTTCTCCAGGTCCTGAACCCGTCGTTTTCTCCCTGAGGATTTCTCCTTCTGAACTTCTTCAGGTTCCCGTGGCTGTGACCCCTTCTTCACTTTTCCTGCAGATTTTTCTTTGTTAGCTTCCAACAAATCGGGGTCTGTAAATCCGTTTTCCTGGAGGAAGGCCTCCCAGGTTTTGGAATGCTTCCGCGGGACTTCCAACACAATGATTTTCACCAAACCATGGTGATAAAGGTTCTCTTCAATATTAGAAGCCTTATCTTGTGCAGCCATAGACATCTTAATTAGAGACATTTTTAGAAAATAAAGTAGGTTAATGGGGTCATCTCCGAACTATCCGAGGAGCCGCATGTGGAACAAAAATATCAGGCCGAAGCAGCCTTCACATGTAACATATTTTTGTAAGAAGAAAACAAGTCGTCGATACTTACACTTCAGTAAATCCGGTGAGATGTCTTTGCCCCAACTCAAGTTTAATGGGTCTTCCTTCAAGAATGGCGTGCATCTTTCTTTGCCAAACCGACAATTCTTGAACCATCTCTCACCATCCCGCGGAAGCCCGCAAGCCTTCGATACCAATTTTTCTGTTAATCAGAAATGCAAGTCCCCAACCTACACTTGGTTTCTTTTAAGATTCAAGGCAAAGGCCTTCGTCACCTTGACATTATGGCCATAGAATTTCTGAAAAAATGGTAGCCATCCTACCTTCTTGAACTTCTTTTTGCTCTTTGGCCAAGAATCCAATAGTTCAAAACCCTGTGGTTCATATCGGGTGGGAGCTCGCAGCCTGGACATTTCCTTTTTGGAAGCTTTCTTCTTTGCCATAACATAGTTGAAAATAAATCAGGGTAAAAGTTTTTTTTTGTTTTTGTTTTTTTTTAAACAAGGATGTTGATTGTAGGGATACTCGGAGTGTTATGTAAGGATTTGGCAGCGAGGAGAGGATTTTGGGGAATAGGTCATGATCATGATAGAAATCATGATCCAACCTTGTAAAGCAGGTTTAGAAAGTGCAGGAATTGATGCCCGAGTGAGCTGGCAAGTAAGTCCTAAGGAGGTGGTGACATCTGGCTATAGGAAATATCAAAACTTTAATTGTTATACGAAACAAATTTAAACTACCATCATACCTTACCTCGAGGCCTCCTTTACCGTTGTACTTTACCCTCTTTCTGTTTTAATGATACCACCCGTGTTGACGTTTCCTATCCCTCTAATGTTATCGACTTTATCTCATGAATGATGCTAATGATTACTTCGTGATGCTCCTATCCTGAGATGATTTCCCAGTAGTGTGTTGGTTGACATACTCTGAAATGATGTAATTCGGCTATTAATTAAAGGTTTTAATTGTTTTATTATTCCATGAAAATAACTCGTCTGATGACTGTGCTGCAGGAATTTAGAATGACTGTAGCCACAGGCTACAACTGCTGGGTGCTGCAAGTATTGAAATTGGTCCTGCAGGAATTTGGAACAACCATGACCAAAAAAGTTTTGAACTGCAATCTTGAGACACTTCTGCAAAAATAAATATTCTTCAGGAACTGTGACACTGGAGATCCTGCAGGAACTGAAACGGGTCCTGCAGGAATTCAAAACAGCTGTAACATGCACTGCAGTTGTTAAGATCTACTATCACCATTGAGTTCTATACGAATATTGAATCTGTAGAAACTATGACTGTTATCATTTTCTAAAATTCTACAGGAGTTCTGAAACTGAATCTTGTAGGAGCCATTTTCTTTCCCATCCATTAAAGATGTCGATGTCGAATGTGCAAAGGGCTTGTTGGATTACCAGTTGTTAAGGTAAACTATTAACCAATGCAAGGCCCATCACCGTTGATGAGAGTGGGGCCAAGGTACTCTGATGCATCCTATCAGGTGTGAATTTATGAGTTGATGTTGAACACCGTGTAGGATCCAGTGGTAAAGAAGCAATGATGATTCCCCATTACCACCGGTGAGATAACCTGTCATTGAGGCATACAAGTTTCAAGGCATCACAAAGCTCTGATCCTAAACCCAGATAATTTGTTGATGTCGATGGGCCAGAGTTGTTGGAAGGAAGGCCTTAAGAAATCCCAAATTAGTCCAACACAAGCAAATCATAGATTAATTTTCGGAAAAAAAATAGATCTATTACAATGATCCCAAGGGATCTACTGTCTAGTGGTTTTAACGAGCCCGGGACAGTCCATGCTCACCATATTTCAATTTTAGAGAGTCTGAAATACTGAAAAAGAAAACTCCAAGGGGGCTCCTTTTCTGTAAGTAGTCCATTGGGCCCGGAAAAAGGAATAAACCTATACCCAATAGACATTCCTCTCATGGTTTATTGAGCATGAGAAAGAGCAGAGTAAGCTCATTGCCTCAACAGAAAATTAGGAAGAGGTAGTGATAGGAAGAATACCTTCCTTAACCATTTCTAACTCTTTCTTCCTTGTAATTTCCTTCACAAGTTCCTCCTTGGATTGGGGTTTCTGATATAACTTGAGTCTATGTCCATTCACCAAGAAGGTAACATTCTCATCATTAATAGCCTTAATTCTAATAGATCCATTGTCAAAAGCTTTCTCAACTTCATAGGGACCCAGCCAATGTGTATTAAATTTCCCTTTAAAATTCTTAAATTTAGAATCATACAACAATGCCAAATCACCTTCTTTGAACTGCTTCTTTTTAATGTACCTATCATGCCATTTAGCTCTTTGCTGCTGGATCAGATCTGTCTGCTGGAAAGCATCCTACCTGATTTCATCTAGTCCATTGAGCTGCAAGATTCTTTGTTGTTGTGCTTCGTCAAGATTCATCCCCAATCCTGATGCCATTATGAAAGTTTTAATATGAAATTCGATGGGCAACAGAACCTGTTTCCCGTACATCAATTCATACGAAGAAAAAATAGTAGTTCCTTTCCATGTAACCTGGTAAGCCCACAAGGCTTCAAGAAGTCTATCAAACCAATCCTTCTTGTGCAGTTGAACTATTTTAGTAAGGATTGTCTCTAACACCTTGTTGGTTGATTCCACCTGCCCATTGGCCTGTGGATGGTAAGGAGTGGACTTCCGATGAATAATCCAATACTTTTGTACAATTTCCTGCATCAGTTTGGACACAAATTGGGCACCTTGATTAGTAACTATTTCCCGCGGTACCCCAAATATAACGAAAAAAAAAAAAAAAAAAAAAAAAAAAAAAAAAAAAAAAAAAAAAAAAAAAAAAAAGAGTTGTTATTGATTTCTCCGTTGCTCTAGGCAGCGCTTTTTCGTCCACCCACTTTGTCACATAATCAATGCAAACCAAAATGTACTTCTTACCTTTGGATGGGGGATTTATGGGGCCTACAAAATCAAGAACCCTCCTCTCAAATGGTTCTATAAGGACTTGTGGCTGCAAAGGCATTTCGTTTGATTGCATGGGCCTCCCTATCCGTTGGCAGCTATCACACTTCCGAACATACTCCTTTGCATCTTTGAAGAGGTTCAGCCAATAGTAACCTGAGCGAAGGATCTTATAAGTTGTTTACTTGTCTGCAAAATGTCCCCCGCATGGTTCGTCATGGCAAGCTCTTAAAATGTCGTAGATCTCATCTTCTCTGACACACCTGCGAATAATCAAATCAACTCCAGTGATAAAAAGATCTCCCTTAATCCAAGAATAATCAACACTTTTCCTAATAATCCTTTTCTTATTATTGGGTGAAAAGTGGGGAGAAAACTTTCATGTAGAAAGATAATTAGCCATGCCTGCAAACCAAGGCATTTTAATAGATATGGCAAACAAATTTTCATCTGGAAATTCATCATCAACAGGAACATACCTGGATGGTTGAGCCTAGACAAGAAATCAGCTACCTGATTTTCCTTTCCTGGCCTGTCCACGGCTGTGATGTCAAATTCCTACAGCAACAACAACCACCTAGTAATCCTGCCATTAGTAACAGGTTTGTTCATAACATAACGAATGGCAGAATTATCTGTATGCACAAAGACTTTATAACCAGTGATGTAGTGTCTAAATTTGTTAATAGCGTAGACTACAACAAGAAATTGTTTCTCAGTTATCATGTAATTCAGTTCTATGGGAGTTAAGTTTTTATTGATAAAATAAATAGCATGGGTTACAGGATCCTCCTTTTGACCCAAAACTGCTCCTATGGCTAAATCAGAGGCGTCAGTGGAAATGTGGAAAGGCAACTTCCAATCTAGGCCTCTCAAGGTAGGTGCTGAAGAAAGCTTTTCTTTGAGCTTATTGAGTGCGACTTGACACTCATCATTCCAATGAAATTTAGATTCTTTTGTTAGCAATTTAAATAATGGAGAGGCTACTTTTGTAAAATTTTCAACAAACCTTTTGTAGTAGCCTGCATGCCCAAGAAAACTGCGGACCCATTTTTGATTGGTTGGTGGGGGTAGTTTCACAATAACCTCTACTTTGCTAGATCAACCTTGATTCCTGCAGCAGAAACATGATGGCCTAAAACAATACCTTCAATCATAATCATAAAGCATTTCTCATTGCTCAATGAGAGGTTAGTCTCTCCACATCTCTACAAAACTTTCTCAAGATTTTGTAAAGCTTCTTCAAACATATCACCCATAACTGTAAAATCGTCCATATACACTTCTACGCAATCATGCAAAAGATCAGAAAAATACCTAGGACAGCCCTCTGAAATGTCGTTGATGCGTTACATAGACCAAATGGTAAAACTTTATATGCATAGGTACCGTGGGGACATGTGAATGTAGTCTTCTCTTGGTCTTCTTGAGCTACCCTAATCTGATTATACCCGTTGAACCCATCCAGGAAGGAAAAATAATTTTTTCCTACTAAATTGTCTAGTACTTGGTCTATAAAAGGTAAAGGGAAATGGTCTTTTAAAGTAGCTTTGTTTAGTTCCCCATAATCTACGCACACTCGCCATTTTCCATTCTTCTTAGGGACGATAACTAGTGGGGACACCCACTGACTATCAGAAATAGGATAGATAAACCCTACATTCAACAATTTCTGTAATTCTTCTTTTACAATTTCTCTTAATGCGGGGTTCATTCTTCTTTGTGATTGTCTTACTGGCCTAGAATTTTCTTCTATGTAAATGTGATGAATGCATGTGTTAGGGTGAATGCCTCTCATATCAGTGTATTCCTATGCAAATGTGTTCGCAAAATTTCTTAATCTCTGAATTAGCTATTTTTCTTGTTCAAGAGTTAAGGCATAATTGATGTTCAGGGATTTTGCAAGAAAAATTTCTACCACCTTACTCCCCCATTCAGTCATTGAATATGCAGGAAAAGCAGATAAGAGGGCTGAATGTAATTTTGAAGCTGAACTATGTTCATAACAATTATGCAGATCATTAATGACATCTAAACTATGATTAGGCTGACTGTCTAACTGCTGCAGGAAATCAAGATTAGAGATACAACAATTTATCAAATTTTCTTCTGAATTTTCTTTGAGGCTTATAGCTTGGGCTATTGTTAAAACTGGTAAAGCGCCTTCCGAATCATGTTCTTCCTCTTCAAACCATCGTGTATTTTCTATTTTCGAGAGAGGTTTAGCAGGGGGATATAAGTTAATATGTTTTGCCTCAGCCCCATGGGTGATAGTCAGGTTTCCAGACCTACACCCTATGTAGGCACTGACCATGGCTAACCAAGGCCTCCCCAAAATCAATGGATGCCCTCCCAAGCTGATTTTTGGTTGAAGAACGTAAAAGTCTGCAGGATATTCCCAGGAATCCAATGAAATGACAATGTCTTCTAAGGCACCCTCTTTTTTTACCTTAGACATATCTGCTACTTCTAACATGGTAGGGGTAGGTAGTAAATCAAAGGATCCTATATGGGACAAGGTCTCCATGGTTATAACATTGATGGTTGCACCTAAATCAATTAAAGTGTTTTTGATAGGATAGTCGTTAATAAAGGTGGTCACTACAGGGATTCTTGGATCTGCATACTCTTTTGTAGCAAATTCAGCAGACATTAAGCTTGACAATTTTCCTCCCACTTGAATAGTTGAAGGTCCTTTTCTGGATCTTCTTGGTTTCTTGGTGCATAACTCCCTTACTATTTTGGCATAAATTGGGATGTCTTTGATTGCTTGAAGCAGCGGAATTTTAATGCATACATTTCTTAGTTTAGCTGCCAGATCAAATTCTGGCTGTTTTATTTTAATTTCTATTTCCAACCTTTCTGGAAAAGGGGGCTGGACTATATGAGATGAGGAGGGTTCTTTTAGTTGGATTAGTTCAGGTGTAGTTTCCTCTTCTGATGTATGTAGGGTATCTTCCCCTACAATTTCCTCAATTCTGTTAGGCTGATTCACCATTCTTCTTGACCTAAGATTAATTTCCTGCAGCTGCGCAGGTAGTTCCTATAACTGTACAAGTTGCTTCTGTAACACAGGAACAGGCATTTCCTGCAGAGACGCAGGAAATCCCTGTAGAATAGGAACAAAAACTTCCTGCAATGGCTGCGATGTAATACAGGGAAGATGGGATAATTGACCAGTCCGATGTTGTGAGTGGATCAGACGATTTTATTGTTGGGGCTAGACACTAGCTGGGCAGGAATTTGTGTAGGGCGAACATGGTTTGGTGGGGAAGGTAATTGGAGTGGTTGTTGTGGTTGTACAACTTGTTGACGTGTGGGCTGTGAATAAAAGTTTTGGTTTGGGAAATTTGTGTTACAAGATAAGAAAATTTTTGTTGCCAAGGCTGTTGAGGTGGCTCTTGAGGGGGCCAAGTCTGCCAAGGCATTGGAATATTCCATGTCTGATTTTGAGCATAAGGAAATTGAAAATTGGATTGTGACATACCCTGCAGCGGCTGGGGTGTAATACGATAGGTAGGGAAGATGGGATAATTGACTAGTCCGATGTTGTGAGTGGATAGGACGATTTTATTGTTGGGGTTAGACACTAGCTGGGCAGGAATTTGTGTAGGGCAAAGATGGTTTGGTGGGGCAGGTAATTGGAGTGGTTGTTGTGGTTGTACAACTTGTTGATGTGTGGGTTGTGAATAAAAGTTTTGGTTTGGGAAATTCTGTATTACAAGATAAGAAAATTTTCCTTGCCAAGGCTGTTGAGGTGGCTCTTGAGGGGGCCAAGTCTACCAAGGCATTGGAATATTCCATGTCTGATTTTGAGCATAAGGAAATTGAAAATTGGATTGTGACATACCTGGAGGACGTGGCTACCAAGGTCTTTGAGGGTTCATCGCATAAAGTGCATCGACATCTCCTTGATCTGCCATGTATGTTTCTTTGAGTTGAGGTATGGATGGACATTGATCAGTGGAATGCTCAGCTTGGCAAAGTTGACAGATTTCAATGCTATCAGCAGGGCATTCTCGCAGCACATGTTTCTTCCTGCATTTGGGGCATAATACTACTATGGCTTTCTCCATTGCCTCGTGCTTTTCTTGTTTACTCTTAGTTTCCAAAACATCTAAACGTGAAGACAAAGTACTAAGAATATCATTTTTAATATTTTCAAATAAGTTACTCATTTCAGACTTGGTTAATCTAGTTCCTGCAACTAGTTTAACAAGTTTAGAAGGAATGTCTCTTGGTCCTCCTCCCACCTTGGAATTTCCTCTCGAATATCTTTTGCAAAGTTCACACACATCATCGTAACTCAACTTTAATATGTCTCCTACACCCATCAAGTTAAAAACCTCCAGATATTCAGTTCTAATTGCCCTAAGCAAGATGGTCCTCTGGTTTCTTTATCCAACTTATTCATATTAGTTCTTTGCAGATTAAATTGAAACCTTTCTACCAAGTCCTCAAGACTCTCCCCTTCCTTCTGAGTCATTCAAAAGATTTCTTCCCTAATATCTATAGTCTTGCAGTAATCTTGATATTTTCTCAAGAACACCTTCTTCGTTTCATCCTAGGTCATGATAGAATTTGACCTTAGTCCCATGAACCATATGAGAGTTGCATCCTTCAACGTAGTAGGGAACAACTTCAGTTTTTGGGCATTTGAGGAGTAGTCATAGCTTCTACACAACACATTGAACTTCAATAAAAAGGCGTCTGGATCTTCACTTGAAGCACCTCGAAAATTAGGCAAGGCTGAAGGAGGGATGCTTTTCATCTGGGTTACTCCACCTGTTTCTATGATGGGGAACTCAAATGTGACCAGCTTCTCCTCCTTCTCATCAAAGTATCCATTGGTATTACTGGTTCCTTCTTCGTGAGCCATCTTAGTCCAAGAAAAGGTGGGACCGTTGAAGATTACAGATCCTGCAAAGTCAAGGTTATGGAGTTCTGGTTCTTTGATAGGGTTCTTAAGGAATTCCTCTTCTGGCTGACCGCTGAGCAAAGATGTGGTTTTCCTTGAAAGGGGGAAGTCTAGATGGGAAGCAACAAAATATTCTTCAATCGAAGGTTCTGCTGTATATGTATCAGCTTGCACAGGACTGCAGGCCTCTAGTTCAGATTCTTCCTCCTTTACTACCTTATTTCTTGCATACTTCTTTTTCCTTGCCAGTGTATTAGTAAGTGGAGTGGTGCTCACACCACCACAAAAAAATATGAAAGATGTTGGGCCCTATTCATCTATTTAAAAAAAAAACTAAACTAAAAAAATGCTTACCAACAATTAGGACAAGACTTTGGCGAGTGGCTGACCTCTTGGGTGTGTAGGCTTTGCCTTGCATCTTTGCACTTCGACTCCCCTAGTCCTAAAAAACCAAACTGTCAAAAAAAAAAAAACTGGCTTAAAGCACTTTCAGTATCATCCCTTAGCACCTCCCTGGTAATGGCGCCAAAATGTTGAGTCAAATTATACTTGTATAATTTGTTAATATGAATTGTCAACCCAGGGAGGTAAACTGGTGAGGTGCCATGCAAAGTATATGCAGGTTGACTACCTTAAGTGCAGTATCGTTACAGGAAAACAACTAATGTCCCTTTCTGAATGAACAATGTTGTAGCAAAGCCATTGAGCAGTATATAACACTCCTCTTTATAGCACTGTTGACTTGTTGATTATTGATCAGAAAGAAGGTGAAGGATCACTCAACAACTAATCATGCATGCTTATGTTCTTGCAAAAGTGTTGTTACAACAATAGCCATGAAGGGTATATAACAACCCTTGACAACTTATTTTGTTGAGAATCATGCAAGAAAGAGATAAATAAAAACAATCATACAGTAATCGTGAAATCAGAATAGTGTTGGCCAACAAATGAAATCATCAATCTACATTATCACAATCCAACACAGAGTAATGGCTGTAGAGAATACAGAAAGGTTACATTAGCTGTTGCAGGAAATCTACTGCAAATTGAAATCGAAAATCATTATAACTATATTACAGGAAATGGTTTGTTACATAAACGAAAAGGAAATCGTATCATTCACACACTATTATTACAAAGAAAAGTAATCGCATTAATAAACAGGACATAAATTATACATACATTTAATATATACCAGAGCTGTGAGTGAAGGGGGCCCTCCTTCACTCACAACCCCTTCAAACACGAAAGATTTGCTTACAACAGAAAGCCAAACATCAACGATATACTTTCTTATAAAATAAAAGTCGATACATAAAGAGACTGAGTGTTGGGATAGTCACACTTCGTCTCCTGACATCGTCTGATCCTGTCTCCCCTTTTCAAAAGAAAATGAGTCTGTATTTATACAATTTCCCACAGCCATATTAGGCTAGAAATAACAAATGTAATCTCAGCCTCTAACTGATTAATCCCTAAGATCGAATCTACAACAAAACAAAATAGTAATTTTTAGGCATACATGCATCATTATAACAGAATGTTCTTTGTTTAGTCTAATTCATTACTGCAAGCATGAATTTAGACTATTTGGTTATATGGCTGTAGCGGTAGTCCGAAATTAGCGGAGGCTCTATGAGAAGTAGAGTATCTGCTGGATCCCAGAATTCCTGCAGGATTCTCAGAGGTAGACACCGTCTGTAGGATTTGCGGACATTGTCTGCAGGATTTGCAGCTATTGAAATCTGCAAGAAATTCTGAGTCATGTTAGAACAAAAAGAAAAAAAAGAAAAAAAAAAGATAAAAGCACAAACCTTTAGGAGGAGACTCGAATGCAGGTAAAAATGACATTTAAAGATGTTTCATCATACCTTTAAGCCTCGATACCCTGTTTAGCCAAAAAACGAAAAATATGGAGGGCTAGGTATAATAAGATGGCAAAAGGGTGTCAAAATGGGGAAATAGGGTAGGATATTATCAGCAAAAAGATGGTAATCTCTGAACTGAACAGTATGTCAGTTGCATGTGTGTATTTTACACTTGCATTTCATGTGTTTGTTGCATTCCATCATGTTGATCATGATTGTAGTAAGGTTATCATGAGGAGCTTGATGCTTATTGTGTGGAATGTATAGTCAGAAGTATATGACTGGTTATATGATTGTATGCAACTTGACTACATCCTTGTATGTTAGGTTGCCTTCTTAGTTGTTTGATTACATGTATCAATATTGTAGGTTGGTTACAAGAATTGATCGCTTATGCTCGACTACATGTGTTCATACATATGTGTAGTTGATTAGGCATTGCTTATGCATGTTGATAGTTGCATGTGGAAATGTGTACATTGGAATAATGGTTGTTGTCATGCATGAGGTCATAGTATGCATTGTTTATATGGCCTTGCATTGATGACTGGACCCTAACTAGAGTGATGCTTATGGATTGATACATATATTTGTGTACATCTATAGGTTGTTATGATTATGTTATACATGTATCACACTGATTTTATTTGATGATCTTGCAGACAAGGTATCCTCCTTGAATTATACTAAGGTACATTGGTTTATTGTGATTTGGTTTAGCTGACATAGTATGCCTTGCTGGAAAGAGATCAGATGGTTAGCAAGGTGGTACCAGAATCTCCATATGCATTAGATGGGCAGCGTGGTGTGGGGCACTGTTCTGACTTGGCAGACACATTGAGAAGCCTGAAGGAAGAAATAAGGAGTTTCAAAGCAAGCAATGACAAAATCATGCAGGCACAAGAGAAACAAGCAAAGGTGAATGTGGTACTACTTTAGAGTTTGTCAGATTTGCAGCGACATGGACCACTTCGGATCAACCATGGACATGAGGATAGAACTAATGGGGAATATGGTAGTAGGTCTCCTAGTATACACAAGTCAGATAGATCTAACACAGTGAGAGATGGTGGTTTGTTAAACACTCTAGATAGGAGAGGTGATCGACACAGGTGCTATTCCAGTTTTGGTTGTAATAAGCATCATGATCGTCAAAAAGATAGAAAAGAGAGATCAACGCCTTAGAATTCAGCCTCTTCGAGGGGGCAACAACCTCCTTTACATTACACAAATGAACAATTCTTGGATGATTCAAATGACAAAACCTTCTTTCTATATATAGGAGTCTAAGGAGTCACAATATAACCCAAGCAACCTAACAATAATAATATAAAGCCACAAAAATAACAATAAAGAGATTCTATGGGGCACAATAATAAAAATATGGGGACCATAGGGGCACAACAATATTAATAAGGGATACAACTACAATAGTAATGGGGTAATCACTAGTATTATAGGGACCTAACATG